>JACEIK010007267.1:0-75214 GCA_018107945.1 Datura stramonium
GATAAATGTGGATTTCATCACAGGGTTACCTCGCATACGTCGATGGTATGACTTTATTTGGGTGGTTGTAGACAGATTGACTAAAGCAGCCCATTTTCTACCGGTTAAGACTACCAACTCAAGGGGAGATTATGTTAAATTGTACATTTGGTAGTTATTTCGGTTCCATGGAGTTCCCTTTTCCATCATTTCAAACAGAGGTACTCAGTTCACCTCACAGTTTTGGAGACCATTTCAGAAGGGACTTGGTACTCAGGTCAAGTTTAGCATAGCTTTTCAGCCACAAATGGATTGTCAGGTTGAGCGGATCATTCAGACTCACGAGGATATGTTGAGAGCATATGTGATTGACTTCAAAGTTAGCTGGGATGATCATTTACCTCTTATAGAGTTTTCTTACAACAACAACTACCACCCCAGCATTCAGATGGCTCCGTTTGAGGCTCTTTATAGGCGGAGATATAGATCACCTATTGGTTGGTTTGAGGTAGGTGAAACTACGTTGATAGGGCCAGCGGTTCATGAGGCTATGGAGAAAGTTCAGCTTTTAAGGGAAAGACTGAAAATAGCTCAGAGTCGTCAAAAGTCCTATGCTAATGTGAGGAGGAAAGAATTGGTGTTTGAAGTTGATGATTGGGTGTTTTTGAAGGTTTCTCCCATGAAGGGAGTGTTGAGGTTCGGAAATAAAGGGAAGCTTAGTCCTAGATATGTTGGTCCCTATAGGATTGTGAGGCGTGTTGGCAAGGTGTCCTATGAGTTGGAGCTACCAGTGGAGTTGGGTTTGGTACATCCAGTTTTCCATGTATCACTGTTAAAGAAGTACGTTGGTGATCCAGCTTCAGTTGTTCCGGTGGAGAGCATAGGTGTGAAGGATTAACTTAGTTATGAGAAGGTACCAGTTGAGATCATTGATCATTAGGTTCGGAAGCTGAGAAAAAAAGAAGTAGCTTTAGTAAAGGTTCTGCGGAGAAATCAGCTTGTTGAGGGAGCTACGTGGGAAGCCGAAGCAGATATGATAGATAAATACCCGCATTTATTCCCTACCTACTCAGTTCCATCATGAGGTATCAGTTTCCTCCTTAGTACTCTATTCCATTTCATGTTTAGTTCATGTCTCTAAGTTCCTTTCATGTCAGTGCATGTATATATGATTCATGAATTTAGTTTAGTCATGTATATCAGTCCAAAGTCAGACACTCCGTCAATTTTCAGCTTCAAATGTTTAGTATTTGAGATTTCAATTCCCTTCCCTAGCTTTTCAGTATGTTTAGTCTACATTCGAGGACGAATGTTCCCAAGGGGGGGATATTGTAACACCCTGAAGGTTCCTAAAACTAGATGATTGGATTGGAAATGAGTTCAGAAGAAAATATACATTTTTGCCTCAATAAGACGCAACCTACGAGTCGTAGGTTGGTATTATGGGTCATAGGAAGACCTGTGGACCAGGTTAGAGAATTTTGTTCCCAGACCACGAGTCCCGACTATGAGTGGTAGTATGTGGGTACAACCCATGATCAGGAGTCATAGCAAGTCTTTGAAGTTATCCAATGATTGATGGTATAGGTGATGATACGCCTCATAGGATGGTGTTGTGGATCATAGTAAGATTCGTGGAAATATTCAGAGGATTCGAGGTTTTAGACTTGGTCAGTACGGGAGGATAGCACGAGTATTAATAGGATTCTATAACTCGTGGTATGATTCATGGCAGCTGACACGATAGTTTTCCTGTGAATTCATTAAGGGTATTTTCATAAATTCTAAGCTCCTAAACTCAAAACTATGTTGTTTTAAGCCTTGAAAGGAGTGTATTAAGGGATTTTAACCTATCCTAATTCATTCAACTCACATACATGCAAGTTTAGAAGGGTTCTATTAAAGATCAAGCTTAGAAATCCTCCAATTCTCCTCCAAATCTCTTGGCTTTAAAAGTCAAGATAAGAATCAGCTTACCCAGGTATGTAGGGCCATGAATGAGAGTTTTTTTCACTCTCATGCACAAATTTCTCCTCAAGTTCATGAATTTAAGTGTTGATTCAACTTTATGATCTTATTGGGTTTTAGCCCAATTTCATAAAATTCTCAATGATTTATTTATGAGTCAATTCCCTTCATGCTTCAAAGCATGTTTTGAGATTCATGGGTAGATTTTATGTACTAATTGATTAAAAATTCATGATTTCAAGTTTTAAAAGATTATGCCCAATTATGCAAATTCATGAAAAAGTTAGTCTATGATTGATGATTTCAAGTATGATGAAGTATCTAACATGTATTACTTTTATGAATTACCCATATATGAATATATGATTATGACTAGTGAAGTCTAATTCAAGTATGCATGATCTTCAGATTTTGGGTAATCCCGCTCAGATTAAGCATGTTCTCATGATTCAGTTTAACTCTATAAATCAGCTTACCATATGGATTTTGGAGTCTCTACTCCCACTTTTCAACTTATGGTATGGTTTCAGCTTTATTGAAAAACGATGGTGAGCACCTTACATGTTTTTGGGAGCAGTGTCTACCATCGAGTAGGCTAGGTTTCATGAAAACCCCGGGTCTTAGAACTACGCCCAATGTAGGATTATATATTTACTTTGGGACCTCCCTTGTGAGCTTCCCCTGCCCCAAATGGTCCATCAACTTGATATCGATATCATGGTAGCGCCCTTAGCCATGGCAAGGCTTTGGATGGCTCTGCCCACTTGAATGTAATAGTTGGGATCACGTAAGCTCTATTGTGATTGTGTCAGTTATATGACGAGTCTCCCATTGTTCCTCATGATCTCAGTTATGCATGTTTATTAGTTATAATTTTATGTTTTCAATAGGTTTGACCTAATGATCAGGTTATCAGTTTTTACTTATGAATTTCAGTTTCAGCTTTTGGTCATTCAATTTAGTTAGGAGATCCAGTTTATGTCTATTCATATTTTCAAATATCAGCATGCAGTCCCTTCTCTCAGAATCTTATGATGTTATGATTTATAATGCATATGATTTCAATTGATACTTACTCAACTTGTTTTACCTACCTTGCATACTCAATACGTACTGAGTACTGGCCCCATACATTATGATGTATCATTTCATAATACATGTCCTCGCGACAAACTCCGACGCGCCGTTAGTTCAGCACTCATTCCAGCTCAGACCCTGCTTTGGGTGAGTCCTCATCCTCCGAGGACATCTATCTTTCAATATTGTCATTTCAGTTTGTTTTAGATTTAGAGATAGCTGGGGGCTTATCCCATCATCTCATCAGTTAGTAGAGGCTTTTCAGACATAGACTTGTATATTCAGCTTTGGATTCAGTGTTATGAGATTTCCGTGAATAGACGTTATGTTAATCATACTTCCGATATTTTAGAATTCAGTTATCAATTTTTCTTATGTTGATTTTAGTTATCATGTTCATGTCATGGGTTTACTTGGAGCCATTTATGATTCTAGTATTTCGATCGGGGTCTCAGCTCAAGTCGTGACAACATGCCTCCGCCATGTCCCCATAAACACTCGGTCATCAAAATCAGTGTACACACATGCTAGAGGGTCTTATTTCGGCCCTTCCATTCATGACCTGCAGGGGACTCTAGAAATCTATGTACTGTACTGGCGTGGTACCCGCTCCCACTCATATTCTCGGACGCGAGCCACTCAACCAATATTGTTCGCCTGGATGCTCCCCTCAGGCATAAGCCTCACATCTTAGGATATTATTACTATCCTTAACCATTCTCATTCAACTGAATATACGGGGTGAATTCTTTAAACGCTCAGAGTTTACAATCTACTCCCTCACTTGTATAAATACAAACCATCAAACATCACAATATCAATGCAAAGGAACTCCATTTAACCATTCAACATAATTTTCATAACAGTTCACAGACCACATCATATCTATATTACTTCTACAATTCATTCAACAGTAAAGCTTCATAGCAGGTAATGTTCGCAGACCAATCACATATCATCATTGCACAAAATATATATTCCATTAAATAGGGTCTATTTCCCTTAAACAATAACCTACCTCGACTTTTGGGTATAAAAGCCAGCTACTCCGCAGGAGCCTTGCCCTTTCTCAGCGCCTCAAAAAGTTCAAATTCTACAACAACAATATAGAGTAATTTCATTATTTACTATTCGAATAAAGGTCCTATGAGTTCAAACCCTTTCCTTCAGGGCACTTTCAAAAGTAAAACCCCAATTCCACCTAGTTCTAGGTCCTAATTCCCGCGTAACCCACGTTCTCAAACAAGTAAACTCGGGGAGTGATCAATACTCCTCAAACCTCTAATCAAACCACCCCATTAACTCCCCAAGATCCAGCCCTAGTGTAAAAACCTAGGATTTTTTCAACTTAAAATTCCACCATTAAAGATTCTATATGAATTCTAGGGTCAACAATATCCATTATCGAAATATGGGATCAATAAACTTACCTTGGGAGAGGAATTCACTACTCTGGGGGAGAAAATCCCCTTTAGACCTTTCTTTTTGCGTTTTTGGAAATAGTGGTGTATAACCCCAGAAATATCACTTAAACGCACTTTCTAATTCGCGTCATCTGCTGCAGCGGTCACATTTCTGCTACAGCGGTCAGGAACCCGCTACGGAAGATTCATAGGTTATTTCCCCAATCCATTATGGAGGGACTTCGACCGTCACCAAGGTGTCGCTGCAGTGGATATCCTATGGCTGCAGCGGCCCCTCGAAACCAGTAGCTCCCCCAAAAGTCATCTTTTAACACTTAGCTACTTTCAAAACCAATTTCTACAGATTCTAGCTTTTACGAGTTTCCTAAGTCCGTTCCCCTCGTAACAACATGCGGGTCATTATATCAGATTCCAATTAAAACATCGTTCATCCCCGAATGGTCTACAATAAAAGAAAGGGAGAGAACGTACCAGATGCCCCATATGGCTAAGGATATTTGATCCGCATATCGCCTCGGTCTCCCAAATAGCTTCCTCTATAGGATGATTCTTCCGTAGGACCTTTACCGTCGGAAATATCTTTTGACCTCATCTTCTGAATATCACGACCCAAACGTACACCCAGATCGTAGACACGAGATAAGGAGCCCCGAGAAACCCCAAGTCGACCCATGGCATGAGCATACATCTAATTCAATCATATGAGTGAAATACTTAATCATAAAGAACGCAATCATAATATAGCATAAAGGAAATCAGTACAAGACTTATACAATACGGCGGAATACAACTTGTAGTCTGATAAGCCTCTAAACATGAAAGGCGGATTGATGGGGCAACTCCCCAACTAATCCAATATCCAGAAACTGAAAGGAATAACATAGAGTGTGAACATGTAGCCCTAGGAATATGAGGACTCACCAAGTGCACTGAGAGAAAATTTGAATCTATCTACGGGTAGGATGAGCCTGAGAACTAGGACCTGTATCATGAGACGATACAGCATAGAAAGTATGCGGTCAGTACGTGGAATGTATTGAGTGTGCAAGGTAAGTAAAGGGTACATTTAAAACATGTATGAAATTCATAAATGATCATAAGAGTAGGACAACATGCTCGTATCGTAAATCATAATAACATATCATACGACTCAAGGTTCTCAAAACATTCGTAACATAAACATAATCATAATCATAATAGAGGAGCTTTACTTAACATGACTTGAGACAACTTACATAATCATAACATGCATAAATCGTGAGGAACAGTGGGAGATTCTCTTAACCGACAAACCCCATATGAGCACATATGAAGTCCGACTTGTAACCCCAGTGGGGAGGGTGTTCATACCTTGCCAAGGGTAGAACCATGAAAGTGTGATATCACCATGAAAAAGGCTATTTGGGCAAGGGACTAACATGAAAGGGTCCCAACATACCTACACTGACACGTACTTCATGAGATCCGGGGCTTAACTTGAGCCCTGAACCTACTCGGTGTTCGATATTACTCTCAAAACATATATAGTGCTCATAATAATAATACATATATGAGTTCATAGGCTAGTTAAATCATCATAATCGTAAACATAATTGTACATACGTGAGCTAGCCATGACACAAGGCCCGTGAGTCGGCCAAAATATAATTCATAAATCATAGGTTTCATGCATACTTGTAGATCATACATATAACTTAAATTTCATAAAATCATAATAGATAATATAATAAATTCATAATTTAAAATATAATTCATGTTGGGCTTGTAAAGAACATCAATGGAAAAATAGATCATAAATCGATTCATCATGGGGCATGCATAATTAAGCTTAATTTCTTAAAAATCAAAATCAACAATATTATAATCAATTTAAATTTCAAAAGATGACCGAAATACATAGATTATGATAATATTTCAAAATCACAATACCCATAATTAAATCATTTGATTTTTATAAACAAATTACAAAACCCCATGAGTGTTTGGTAAATTTTAAGTAAAATCATAGAGTAGGGGTATAGCATGGGTATGAAAGAATTCACCCATTGATGACCTTACACTGAGATTATCAAATTCTAACTCTCCTTAGAAGCCCAAAGAATGAAAGTGGAAGAATTGAAGAGAAAAGATTAAAATCCCCTTGATCACCTCTCAGCTCTTGCATGCATGAATGGGGACTTAGAATAAATTATCCCCCTAAAAATCCACCTTTATAAGCTAAACGATGTAGTTTAGGGTCTCTTAACATGGAAAAGTTGAAATGCCCTTAATGAA
Organism: Datura stramonium; assembly: GCA_018107945.1. Taxonomy (NCBI): domain Eukaryota; kingdom Viridiplantae; phylum Streptophyta; class Magnoliopsida; order Solanales; family Solanaceae; genus Datura; species Datura stramonium. The sequence continues at coordinate 6,723 of JACEIK010007267.1, forward strand.
TCTGGCCTAAAAATTGGCCGGGTTGAACTAACGGACGGAACCAATGGATCGTTAGAGCTAACGACGACCCGTTCTATCTCTCATGGTTTTGCACTACTATGGCTTACTTCCGAAACTAACCAACGGACGGACAGGATGACTCGTCCTCTGAAACCCACGATCGTTACACCGTCCGTTGTTTGCTCATCACAAAATCTGAACCTGCTTAGCACGGACCTCACCACGACTCGTGGTTCCTTCCAATGAATCGTGGTCTTGATCCGTCATCTACACTAGGATACCTTGCAACCCAACAGCGGCCCAGGGTGACAGCGGGTCGTTACGACTCACAATGAGTCATTGGTAGACCCGTTGTATCACTACCAAATCCATGCTTCACCACGACTGCAAGGACGGCCCATTTGTATCTCATTGGGTCGGCATACCACTCGTTGCCTCCACTACCACCAACACTCCCTAACCAAGGACTACATACAACGGCTCGTGGTTTGATACCACGAATCGTTCCATGGCCCGTCCTATGCATTTCCTAATTTCTACCCAGTTTTCAACTTTCAGCCTCCAGGTCATTCACACTTCCGGGGTATTACAATATCTTCCTTGGGAACATTCATCCTCAAATGTTAAAAAAAACATAAAACCCGAAACATGCAATTATCATACGCAAATACAGATCATTTAAAGCCCAAAACTACGGAATGACTATCTAATTTATAACATGATCAAATTGATCTCATACTTCACATACACATTCATACATATAAAAACTTGCACACATGAACTTAACATGAACACTAGATAGAATCATAGGTAAAACTGTGAAATTACCTCAGGTGAATTAGCGTTGAGAATGCATGGGTATTTACATCATATCTGTTTTGGCTTCCCACTAACTCCCTCAGCATCTTGATTTCTCCATAAAGCCTTAATTGAGGCTACTTCCTTGTTCCTTAAATTACGTGCTTGTGATCTAATATTTCATGATTTTCTTCATAACTGCGGTTGTCTTTTACACCAACGCATTTCCACTAGGACTACTAAGTTGGATCACCCAAACACATTTTCAAAAGTGACACATGAAACATAGGGATGAAGCGAAGATAACTCCGAGAGGAAGTCAACTCATACGCCACCTTACCAACTCTCCTCTCCACAACTCCAGTGCAGGAGCAAACCCTTAGAGACTGGTTTTCCCTTTCTTTGAGACCATATGAATCCCTTCATGGGAGATACCTTTAAAAATACTGATGATCCACCTCAAATTCCAAATCTCTCCTCCTCACATTAGCATACAATTTATGATGACTCTGTGGCCGATTTTAGCATACTTATCAACTGAGCCTTCCCTGCTTCGTGAACCAGGTCTGGACCTATCATAGCTGCCTCACCAACATAACCATCTGATGGGAGATCTACACATAGCCATAGAGAGCCTTTCGACGGTGCCATTTGGATGCGGGTAGTAGTTGTTATTATAAACTCGATTAAGGGCAAAATATCATCCCAACTACCCTTAAAAATCCATAACACACTCCCCTCAACATGTCCTCAAGAGTCTGTATTATTTGTTCGGCTTGGCCATCTATTTGCGGGTGAAAGGTTGTACTAAGCAACGAGTACCAAGCCCCTTTTGGAAGGATTTTCAAAATTGAGAGGTAAAGGCGAGTACCTCGGTCTAAAATAATAGACGAGGGCGCTCCATGAAGTCAAACAAATTCCCGAATATATAATTTGGCATAATCATCCATTGAATCGTGGTCTTGACAAGTAGAAAGTGTCAGCCTTTGTTAACATGCACCACAGCTAAATGGAATCATAGTGTCGTCAGTATGAGATGACCTATGTAAATCCATATTAGCTCTTCCACTTCCATGTAGAATGCTATCTAAATACGCCTCCTGGCACAGTATGAGCTTTCACTTACGCTGGCGGTTTGGACATTTGGCTACAGTGTGATAACCTTAGCTGTACCACATCCCACCAATAGATTTCTCACAAGTCCCGATACATCTTCGTGGATACCGGATGGATAGAATATCTGGTACCATGTGCCTCATGCAATATTTCGAACTCTCAAATCCTTCAATATCTAGGACACATAGGCAGTGTGGTGTGTCATTACCATCTCCCCCTTGGGCCTCCCTGCAGCTCATTTTTTCTTCTTGACTTTCTCAAATCGGATCCTCATCTTTCTTAGATTTGACATCAACCACCAAGGGCGATTGACCCATTCTGCATAACAACGCTGCCATCGGTCGAGTCGATCAATCTAACCCCCAACCTTGCTAGTCGATGTACATCGTTCACCAGCTCCTTCTTTCCCTCATCCACGTGGGACACACTCTCCATAGAGAGCCTACTAAGTGCATCCGCCACCATTAGCACTTCCCTTGGTGGTAAAGAACACTCATGTCATGGTCTTTAATAACTCTACTTACCTCATTTGCTAGACATTGAGATCTTTCTGTGTGAACACATATTGCAAGCTCTTTTTATCAATGAATACAACTACATGAACCCCATACATGTAATGTTGTCATATCTTAAATGCAAACACCATATGACCAACAAAGGTCAATGGTCAAGAGTAATTATTTTCGTGAACCTTTAATTGTTAGAGGCATATGTTATTACTTTCCAATGCATCAACACATCCCCAATCAAACTCTCGAAGCATCACAATATACCATAAATCCATTTCTACCCTTGGGTAAAGTCAATACTAAATCTTTGAAGTGAGTCGGACTGGTCTGAAACTTTCTCATAAGCCTCCAAACCATTGGAACTTCTATCTTTTTCTGAGTCAAACTGGTCAATGGGGCTAATTAATAGAAAATCCCTCAGCAAATCTTTGGTAGTAGCTGAGGCCCAAGAAACTCAAATTTGGCGAAGGATTCACCGGTGCGGGCCCATTCTTCACCTCTTCGATTTTCTGAGAGTCTACTACTCATGATACCACGTGGCTGTGCCAGGTCAAGCCAAAATCACACTTGCTAAACTTTGAATATAGCTGATGATGCAAAGTCTGCAGGCACTATGCCAAATGGGCGCGCCAAGCATCTGCCTCCAGGAGTATAAAGATGTCATGAATGAACACAATCACGAACATGTTCAGATATACGCTTGAACACCCTGTTCATTAGATCCATAAGCTCTGGAAAGCATTGGTTAATCCAAATGACGCAACTACAAACTCATAATGGCATCCACCAGGTCTGAGGCTATCTTTGGGATATCCTCTCCCGAGAATCTGAGCTGGTGATACCCAGACCTGAGATCTATCTTGGCCACCGGCACCACAGATTTGGTTAAATAAGCCATGTCTGGGCCTTGGGTACCTCTATTCACAAGCAGTGACCTTATTGATTCATGATAATCAATGCATTCAGGGACCCTTAATAACAGACAAAATTGTTTTAGGAGATTTATAGGTCTAGCTGACACTCATCCAATAAGTCCTTCAACTGCTCTTTTTAACTCTTTTAGCTACATTTGAGCCATCCTATGCAGGAGATGGAAATGGTTGTGTCGAACGTAGATGTACCCAGAAATAAATCCCTCTGTGCGGAAGAACTTTTAAACAAATCATGGGAAAATGTCGGATACTCACACACTATTGGAGCTGACTAAATAATCGGGGTCTGGGACCTCTGTAACCACCTTCGGTGGTACATACAGCCTGGAGATCACTATGGACACAAGGGTGAAGCCAAAGCTGACCGGCTGGTGGCGGAATTAACACCGTTCAGAGCATTTCACCCGATGAAGATTCCACACCACTGATCTACAATTAATGAAGCATAACACTAGCAATCCACCCAAAGATATCAAGTCAATCTATTACAGCCAATAAGTAAGTATGTTGGAGAGATAACCTTGGCAACACTGTGATGGGCCAGCACTCTGTACCCGCCTAGCTACCACTGATTCACCGAATGGGTAGATACGGAACGGTTCCTGTTCGGGACTAACTCCAAACTAATCGCAATGTAAGGGCTCATAAAGATAAAGTAGCTCTTGGATCACCAACAAAAACATCAATACTTGCAACATACCCGTGACCACATTTGTAGAGCCTATATCTATCAAGGGCTGGGCTGTAACATGTTTGGTGTTACGACCACTGTGAACTGGTGGGCTCCTGTTGAGGTCGTACTGCTGGAGAAATGGGCGAAATGCAGGCAATCACCAGTCCTGTTCGGGTTTATACGAAACAACATCACTGACGGGCCACTTCAGGATGATTCTTACCCGCCTTTCTGGCGGAAGAATTGCGCTGCATATCACCACCATGATCCCTCGAGCTATAATACCTCCTCTTGATCTCCTGAACCTGGATGGCGTGCTAGCTAATGATGGAGATGGAGCAGCTGGGCCTGTGTTGGGTCCCATGACATGATTCACCCCGGCTGGCTAAAGAAACCACAGCTGTGGTCTGGCCCTCTTAGCTCTCTACTCTGTAGACTGACTCCATCTGCTGCGCGTACACCAGCAAATGGGGAAAATCAATGTCCCGGTGAAGCATGGTCAGCAGCCGCCTGTCCGTAAGCCATAACCGCCATGCACAAAATGGCTCCCCGACGTGCGATCCACCACCAACTCGGGAACTTATTTAGGCCAACCAGGGTGAATAAATTCTTACTCTGAGACAGTCATGTTACCTTACTTCAGATTAACAAACTCATGCCACCTTAGACCCTCACTCTCCAAGGAAAGAACCGATCCATGAATCGGTGTGAAACTCCTCCTAGCCTATAGGGCTGCACATACACCTTGGGATCTCTCATTTGCTTAAACCCATATATGTGCTACCCCTTTATCTATTAGGAGGGGTCAGGTAGCGCATTCTTGTTGTTCACCACTGCCTGGGTGATTTTCGAATCTCTGTTAATCGTGTGGATCCTCATCACATGTTTATGAATTAGGAAGGCTCAATCATAAGAAATCCTCCTTCCGCTGCATTTCCATCTGAGGAAGTGCACTGTCGATTCTAGACCTGGCTTGGTTCATGGCATGTGCAGAAATCTAGATCGATGCCCTAAACTGCATTGATGGCTGCAAACAGTGCTCCTCATGAATGGGTGGAGCTGGATGTTCATACCCTCATGCAAGACTTTCCCTCATGATGGTACCATTTCATTTTCCTAGAATATACTCTGACATGGACTTTTTTTGATTCTGCAAACGCGAATAGCACGGGTGAAGGTAAATGATGTTTAATAACCTGACACGATCATGAAAGAAGGGCATTTCCTGAAATACAATGGCCTCTTTTCATCCGCCAGTGTGGCGCGCTGCTTTGCTTGAAAAAATATCTTAACTGTCGCCCTCATGGAGCATGACTGGCACCTGATGCCCTACCCCGGATACAGACTCACCTAATTCTTTAGAACTAAACACTTGGTGTCAATTTGGCTCTACTCTTGGATTTGAAAAGTAATTAGGCTCTGTGTGGCAGCAGCCTCCGGCCGACAAGCTCCTCAGCCACCCTTAAGGATATAAATAGCTAACCAGAACAATCAACTACAAAGGGATCCCTGCCGGGCCGACAGACACCGTATTGTCTGTTATATTAAGTGAGCTGAGCACTAAAAACGCGTGCCAGACAGGCCACCAACTAACAGCGAATAAAATTTGCAGCCCATCACACACTATCTGCAAGCTTTCTAAGAATAATAAGATGGTCAGGATAGAACCCACAGCCTACATACTATACAATATTCAAGAGAGTACAAACAGTACGTAGCAAGCAGGATGAAAAGGAGCGAGATCTGTGCTGTTGGCTGGAACTACGAGAGATATTCTCCTCGTGCCCAGTACACCTTGTGTAATCTGACCCATAGCAGGCAGTCATTTTCCTGGTGCTAGCGTATAAATAACAGCTGAAAATAACACAGAAAGTAAATAATGAGTGATATTGTGGGCAATAAGAAGGCGGGCAGTTGGAATAGTGGGATGCGGACCTAACCTTCAACTCATGAAAGAATCAGAGTGTGCTGGTAACAACGTCTGCTGTCCTCACAATATAACTAAATAACCCACCTTAATACCAAACACCATATTTATAGGTGGAAGGTACAATCAGCCACAATCTCATTTACTACCGGGTCATACCCATCTCACCTAGTAACTATAAGCAGCATGTTGGTCTTGCTGGTGTGCAGCGGAATGCGCTGGGCCTGACTATAACTTTGTGCCTAATCCAGGAAGGCTCTGAAATCAACACCCCGAGCGCAAGCACTCGATGGCAGAGTGTATAAAGGCCAACTACTGACAAAATATGGGGGCGGCATCGTCTTCGTCCCTAGAGGACGGCATGCCCTCAGGCAGAGTGACGTATCCACCTACGGCGGGCCCAGTCGTCTGACTGTTAACCTGAGCCGATCACGGAAGCTAGGTAATCCAGTCCAAAACAATACATTAAGTCTCAACACGATAGCAATGACTGCATATATTACATAACTGAATCTAATAATAATAATATAATCTACGAGATGTTGTCTTGAATCTCATACTAAAGCATGATATAACATTTACGAAATAATTTCTGGGGACTTATGTTGTTTTGGTAAGTTTTATGCTAAACACGATATAATATTTCGCGTGCTTGCACTAAATTTCCTTATTGAGTACTCTATCTTGTTTTACAAATACTCTGCGGAATATATCTTTGTTTTCACTATCTTGAGACATTAACTTTGCAGAAAGAGCTGGCTTTACATACCTCGGCGCTCGGTTTACGATTAACTCGCGTAGTTCGACTAGTATTCAGCTATTCTCTCCAACTGTAATCATATTCACAAAAGAATATGTTACACCTCGTAAATTCTCGACATGTAGATGGACTATTCGCATGTTGGTTAAGAGTTTTGAATGCCATACATGCTAGGAAAAGGCTCGGGAAAGACCGGATAAGAAACTCGTCGAACCATCGCGGGGAGGAGCCGGGGCAGAGCCCTCCGCGATGGCAGCGTGCCACGGAGGGGAGGGCCTCAGCGATGGCAGCGAGTCATGGAGGCCTGTCGAGAGATGTCCAAATTATATAAGCCCTCACTTCGGTTTTTTTTTAATGTTAATTTCAAGAGAACAAACTAGAAAACGGAGAGGCACGAAGCGAATTGATGAAATTCCTTCCGTTTACATTATCAAAACGCGGTCCAAACTCAAATTAACTCTCAAGATACCAAGGTATTAGCGGCAAGGAGCATTCCTACGGATTTAGTTTTTGTGAAATTTGGCCGGCAATCGTTCGTTCTACCGAGTTAAGGTAAGTGGAATTGCTCCAAAATTAGTGTCAATATACTCCTAGCCCTAAAGTGAGTATTTCTCTATGCGGACTTTTGAAAAAATGGCGAGTTTCCGGCCGTTTTTCGATAAGACAAAGTTTGGGCCATATATATATATATATTAAAAGTGATATTTTCTTTCAGAATATTAACGTATTTAGTTCTAATTGACATATATATGAATGCGATTTGGGAGAAATAGCAGAAGTACCCAGGCCGAGCTACGCCAATTAGTCGGGTAATCCCGAAGCAAAGATATGTAAAGCTAGTTCTTCGGCATGATAGCGATCCTGTATAGTAAACGAGAGTAAAGTCTGAAGAAAGAACCTGAGTTGAAGGAGTGAGTCCGGTATGATTTCAGCAAGCATGTTTTATAATATTATGTTGCATTCAGAGGCAAAATTAGTAGAGCAATATCGGACGGTCGGGTGTATTTCAGATACGGTATAGCTCGGTGAAATCGGTTTAATCAGAAAAGAGAATCGAATCGTATATCCAAAACATGGATAGTATTTTCAAATTGAACATGCTTGCTATACGTGATTATTGTTTGTTGAACTGTTTATTATATGAGGGCACCCTTTGAGCGTCCTCACCACCCACAGGTTAATAAGCATCGACACAGCGAGGGTGGGGATACGCCACTCCAAGGAGTGGTATGTCGTCTCACGCTAGAGGACGAAGATGGTATGGGCATTCCCCATATGATCACGATCCAGCATGGCATTCTGAGCATAGAGTGCAATTATGTCCCGAGTCGTCTGAGTCTGAGTTAGTGCAGGAGTCCTCCGGGCTTAGACACAATTATATATCATAGGTCATAGTTGGTAGGACCCGGGGGGTAGAGGTGCTCGTAGTTGGTAGATAGTGGAGTGATTTACTTTTTGGATAGTTTGACTGGTAGGGTATATAGGCGTGATGGGTTGGCACCTTTAAGAAACATGAAATTGTATGTTATATATGTATATACATGTTATTTATTAGGCGATAGACGAGTTGGTCGCCACGTCGATAGGTATGCTTCTACCTACCTTCGATCAGAATCAAGACTATTTCAGATCATGCGGAGGGCAGGTTTCAGATACTTTCTACTAATCAGAACTACTAGTATTATTATTTATATTCAGTTATGTTCAGTTTGCTACATACTCGATACCCGATGGTATTGGCGCGGACAGTCTTTGCGTACTTGTCTGCTGGTACCTATAGGCAGAGCCGACCCTCGTGATCCTAGCGTGCGAGTCATCGGCTCCTGTCATCAGGAGCTTGATGATAAAAGGTTTATATCATTTTTTGTTTGTTGTATAGGCATGGGTAGGTCGGGGCCCTATCCAAGACCATATTATCAGTATTCTTAGAGGCTTGCGGGTGTGTATATATCTCCACAATGGTTATTTGTGCGTCGTGTGGGGCCGTGTGAATATTTAGTTGTTTATGTTGGCCGTGTAGGGCCTTATCCAGTTAGTAGTGGTGACCTTGTCGTTCACATAGCTGTTCAGCATCTGTTATTTGATTCATAAGTAACTTCAAATCGGCATGGTGGCCTTGTTGACCCATAGGTTCCCTTATATTAAAAAGATTACAGAAGTTTAGTTATTGTTGTTGTCTGTGGCTATAGGCCTAGCCGGTCGGGGGCTGTATTTACGGCACTATATAACCCGTTGATTCCGTGAATCAATTAAGAGCCAGCCAGGCACCAGAAGTGCTTAGGCTCGGTAGTCAGCTGATTCGGGTCTAGTAGGGCACCGAGGTGCAGGTCATACCCCAAGGTGGGCGTGAGAGAATAGAACTAATTTCATTATTATGCTGGAAGAAGACAATACTGTAAATTATATATTGACTATTCTTCGATTTATCGAAGAACGGTTGAAAACTCATAATTTCTCGGGAGTCTAGAAGGGAGAAATACTCAACTTTTTAACTGGGAGTGTATTAACACTAGTTTGGAGCAATTCCAATCACTTTGACTCGGCGGGACGACGATTCGCCGGGCGATTTTCACGAAACTAACTCCGTAAAAATGCTCCCTGCAGCCTTATACTTCGATACCCGAAGTTGATTTAACTTGGACAGCGTTGGCGGCATAAACGGAAGAAAATTATATATTCTCTTCGTCCTCCCTCTATTTAAAATTGATGTGTAATAATGGAAAATGATGTAAAGTTAAAGGAATTGAGGCCTATATGCTTGCAGCAAAATACATGGCAACGTGGCACACTGGCCAACGCGCCATTTTGGCTCCGTGCCACGTTGGCTAACGCGGAGGTCGCCAGTGCCACTTTTGCCCCTCACAGGCGGCGCTTGATTCGGCCTCCTTTTCTGTCCCAGCAGCACTCGTTCGGCCTTTCCCGGGCCGTTTCTTCGCACGTAGGCATCCTAAAACTTCCAACCAACATGCGAATAGGCCAACTACATGCTAGAAACTTACGGGGTGTAACTTAGCACGGCTTTTAGACTCCCTAGAACACATAAAACCTATGGCTACGATACCAAGTTTGTCACGATCCAAACGTACACCCGGATCGTAGACACAGGACAAGGAGCCAAAATTAAATTAAACCATGGCATGAGCCTTACATCAATTCAATCACTGGACAATATAATCATAAAGCAATAATCATAACATAGCATAAGGAAAATCGGTACAAGACTTATACAATACGGTGGAATACAACTTGTAGTCTGATAAGCCTCGAAAAATGAAAGGCGGTTTGATGGGACAACTCCCCAACTAATCCAACATCCAAAAACTGAAAGGAATAACATAGAGTGTGAACATGTAGCCCTAGGAACATGAGGACTCACAAGTGCATGAAGCCGATAAGATCTATCTACGGGTGAGGATGAGCACGAAATTGGGACCTGTATCATGAGACGATACAGCATAGAAAGTACGCGGTCAGTACGTGAAATGTACTGAGTATGAAAGTTAAGTAAAGAGTACATTAAAAATATGTATGAAATTCATAAATGATCAAAAGTAGAGACTGACATGCTACGTGTAAGTAAATCCTTAATAATACATCACTTTGGCTCAAGGTTTTCAAAATATTCATAACATAAACATAATCAAATCATAATATAGGAGCTTTACTTAACATGGCAGACCCAATATACATAACCATAACATCCATAAATCATGACGAACAGTGAGAGATTCTCTGTACTTGAGCATACCCCATATAAGCACACGTGGAAATTAGACTTGTAACCTAAGTCAGGAAGGTGTTCATGCCACCAGGTGAAACAGGTGAAGTGATATCACCATGAAAAAAGGCCATTTGGTCCAGGTTCTATGAGAAGGGTTACTAACGCCTACGGTGGCACGTAGTTCATGAGATTCGGGGCTTAGCAGGCCCCGGAGCCTGCCAGTGTTCGACACTACTTCAAAACATATATAGTGCTCATTCTAATACATGTGATTTCATAGGACTATTTAAATCGTGATAATCATCAACATAATTGTACATACGTGAGCTGTATGACACATTACAAGTGGCTGAACATAATTCATAAATCATAGGTTTCATGCATACTTGTAGATCATACATATAACTTAAATTTCATAAAATCATAATTATAAACTCAATGATTCATAATTTAAACATAATTCATGTTGGTCTTGTAAAGAACATCAATGGGAAAATAGATCATAAATCGATTCATCATGGGGCATGCATAATTAAGCTTAATTTGGCAAAAATAAAAATCAATAATATTATAATCAATTTAAATCTCAAAGTGTCAAGTCATGATTGATGCTATTTCCAAAATCACAAAACCCATAATTAAATCATTAGATTTTATTTGATGTCTAAAACCCATGGTTTTGATAGAATTTAGTAAATCATAAGGGTAGAACAGGTGTGAGCTAGTTACCCATTGGTGATAGCACATACCTAGGATTATCAAATTCTAACTCTCCTTAGAAGCCCAGAATGAGGTGGAAGAATTGAGAAAATCTTAAAATCCCTTAGATCACCTTTCAAAAGCTCTTGCATGCTGATTGGGGCTTAGAATAAATTATCCCCTAAAAACCCACCTTTCATAAGCTAAAACAACGTAGTTTAGGGTCTCTTAGCATGGAAAAAGTAAAAATTCCCTTAATGATCTGGCCTAAAAGCTAAAAAGTGGGTTGAAACTAACGAACCAGACAACAAGGTGGACAAAATTAATAATATTGTTCTATCTCTCATGATTTTCTGCTGTAGCATACTTCGAAACTAACCAAAGGACAGGCAAGGACAACTCGTTCTGCAAGCGATCCGTTACACCATCCGTTGTTTGCTCGTCCCAAAATCTGAACACCCTTGCTGAGGCCTCACCATGACTTGTGGTTCCTTCCAGACTCGTGGTATTGATCCATCATCTACACTAGGATTCCTTGCAACCCAACGACGACCAGTGACAACGGGTCATTACAACTCACAAAGAGTCATAGGTAAACCCGTTGTATCCCACCTGTGAAATCCATGCTTCACCACATTGCAAAGGACGACCCTTTGTATCTCTGGCAGTGCGTCATACTTCTCATTCCTCCATTGCCACCAACACTCCCCTAACCAACGACTGCATACAATGACTCGTGGGAACCGAGTCGTTCCATGCCCCCCGTCTGTGCAAATTTTCTCAATTGCAGTTTTCAACTTTCAACTTCCCAGGTCTATTCTTACATGCACTTTCGGGTATTCCAAAGACCTCTCTATCCAAAATTGCCACGGATCCTCCTCATAGGAAAAATTCTCATCCGCATCACAGAGTCCCATTTAATAATTTATGATCCATCCCCTTGGTACTTCTTCATTATGGAAATATGGAAGGTCGGATGTACTCCAGGCAGTCCTAGAGGTAAGCCAGCTCTCGGCTTCCTCTCACTCGTTGGAGGATCTCAAACGGTATAATGTACCTCAGGCTAAGCGGCCCATTACCGAACCTTATCACCCCCTTCATGGGAGATACTTTAAGCAGAACTTGTTCCCTCCATAAACTCATATCTCACCTTTTTGTTTGCATATTGTTTTTGTCTACTGCAGCGGCTACGGAACGTTCTTGGATTGTCCGAACTTTCTCAGAAGTATTCCTTCAGCAAGCGGTTCCCCAAGGTCACCTCAGATTGCATCAAACCAATCGATTGGAAGTTACCATTTCCTCCCACTGGAAGCTTCAAATTGTGTCATTCCAATGCTTGAGTGATAGTTGTTGTTGTAGGCGAACTCTACCAAGGTAAAAATTTATCCCAATGGCCCCCAAAATCTATAAAATAGGCCCGGAGCATGTCCTCCAACACTTGGATGGTCTTTTGACTGTCACTCTGTTTGAGAATGAAAGGTTGTGCTCAAGTCTAACCTGGTGCCCAACTTTGCCTGCAAGTACCTCCAAAAATGAGAGGTGGGCCCGAGTATCATGTCGAGCACGATTGATACCGGTGCCCGTGCAACCAAACCACATCCTTCACATATAGCATGGACAACTTCTGGCTGCAGATTTACTTGGATAGGAAAGAAGTGAGGAAACTTGGTCAATCTATCCACAATGACCCAAATGAATTAAACTTCCCCAATGTCTTTGGGAGATAACTCCGACGTCTATCGCTATTCTCTTCTTCTATTTCCACTCGGGGATAGGAATCCTCACGAGAAGTACTCCCTAGGCTTAGCTGGTGTTAAGTATTTCACTTGTTTGAAATTCAAACACTGGGCAACATACTCTATAATATCTCTCTTCATCTACCCCTGTGGTGTTTCTTCAAGTCATGGTACATTTTGGTGGCTCCATGGTGAATGGAGTACCTCGAGTTGTGAGCTACTACCAAGAGTCTTAATTAGTTCACCAACTCGAAGACATACATGTGCCTTATCCTCAGAACCCTTCACCATTTAGTATTGCCTCTTATTCTCCTTGCAAGACATACTCTCGGATTTTATTGACTTCTCATCCTTGAATTGTCTTGCCTTTCACTCAAAAGGTAGGCTTAGCCTCCGCACTAGCTAATTCCACATGTTTCTTCCAATGATAGCTAATAAGCTCTTGCCAAAGTCTAAACTTCCCTATCCATCAGTCGCCAGTAGGTTCCAAGTAGCTAGACTCTGCATACTCACCTTTCGACTCAACGCATTTGCCACCACATTAGCACTTCCTGGGTAATGAGAATGGTGAAGTCATAGTCCTTGGGCAGTTCCATCCACCTCCTGCGCCTTAAGTTGAGATCCTTCTGGAAACTTGTACTGTAGGCTGCGATTATTACCCCCACCTTGGGAGGCGTAGCTGTCATCTAATGCCACACTAGACTCTAAAGTGACCTTGATGGACACATACACCTTGGTGCATGCCCTTCGGCACACAACAAGAAAAAGCAACTATCTCAGCGTAAGCACGAGCCCGAGCCAACTAGGCCACAACATACAACCTGCATGATCCTTCAACCCGGCAATCACGATAGAAAAAGGCTTTTATGCCAGCCGATAAGACCACCGTGTTGTCTAAGTCACTTAAAATGAAGGCGAGACGGAGTTCTATATAGGCTACGGTAGACAAGGCTACTAGAAGATAGCTAAAATAGGCCCCATGAGGAAACTATACAAAACATTACATATATAGGTCCCACACGGCCAACAATGCACAACTAGCTAGGAGTTGAAGATTGTAGTCTACAAGCCTCTAAGAGTGAAATATTGGTTGGGATAGGGCCTCGACCTGCAAAAATTATATAAGCAAAGAAGACAAGCAAACCACTACTATCTGGCAACTCACGGATAGAAAAGAGTTGACCAATGTATTGACTACGAATAGCTGCTAAGGAAGTCCTGAAACCTATCTATCTAAACTTTGCAGGCAAGTATGCAGCTGCCCATGTATGGGCATTAGTACAATATTCTTGAGTATGTAAGGCAATAAAAATAACTAGATAGGGAAGGCGATAAAAGCGAAAGCAATCAGTGGTGGCAGAAGTTAACCTGTATGCGTTCACAACCATAGCCTGTATCTAGTAGACAATTATACAAATAGGAACTTAAATAGCACGGTTATACATTCATAAGTTACATCTAGCAGCAAGTATACAAACAAGCACCTAACTGGCCCCCATAAGCACCGGAAAGTACAATCAACATAGAGATAACCTGCAGGCCCCCATAAGCCTTGTAAGTATAGATTAATCTATATGCCTAACCAGGTTGCTATGGTTTCACAAGTAACTATAACTAAACCTATCCGACCTCTAGGACTGCAGCGAGCCTATGAGCAACGTAGCTATTTAGGCCTCTAGGCTTCTATAAGCGCACCACAGGCTCTGAGAAGCTTCGCGAGGGTCAGTAATGTTGTTATGGCATAAAGGAAAGCCATACGCGAATGGACTTCGATACGGCCTTGTAGGCCTGAATATAGTCCTTTTAGACGTCACATAGCTCCTCTAAGCAATCTATGACGTGGACAATGATATAGTTAGCAATCTGAGGTCGTTTCACGAGAGACCAACTAAGGTGGGTTAATCCCTAAGTATGATGTTATAGCCTCAATATAATAGTCTCTCAATAGGCGTACCTGGCTCTTTAGGCCTAACACAACTGCTACTCGCCCTAAAATAGTTTGTATAGCTGCCAATAGGAACACCCCATGTGCACATGCGACCAATAAGGTCACAGCGGTGACCCTCTGTCAATTTGGGCAGACTAGGGCGAGGTCCAGGGTGACCTAAACGTACTCTGAAGGTCATCCTAGGACGATGATATCTCATAAGCGAACACCAAGGTCGTAGGCGACCAACTATTTAGTTCCTTCACTTAGAACAGCTGACAAATTGCTACTTGTCGGACATGCTCCTAAACGATCTGGCCCTAACTTCCACGGCAGCACCACAATTCTTATCCTGAAGGTAATGTTATGATACTAAGGGTTCTAGTTCCCTAGACGTTTACCTAGTTTGTCCAGATAATATATAGCTCCCTTGAGTAATTCATATCTCGGTAGGCGAGGTACATATGCGGATTTAGCCCTTTGCGGCAACATGTATGTGGGCGTCTACAAGAGTAGCCCAGGGCGTTGGCCCCACATCTAATCCCTGACAAGTTTCCCCCTCCTTAGGACATTACTTAGTCTATCAGATTCCTAACAAGTTGGGGTGGTTCTTGAGCAACCTATACGTCAAACGGTAAGTCGGTTGAAGCTAGGCGCACGCGACAGTAGCCAAAGACATGGTAAGCTATCGCTCAATTCATTGTACAGCCTGCCTCTGACTCTAGGCAATACAACCCTATCAAACTTCTGGCCTTGGAGGCATCAAGGTATGCCAATGGCCTATGGGCAGGCTGCTGTCTAGATAGGCATCAACCGAAAGTTATATCGCCCAGATGCGCCTTATGTTGTCCAACCTTACCAGTTACGCCCAACAGATAACTACAAACTTATATTGGCCTTGGTACGATAGTGAGACATTAGAATCCCTTCCCTATATAGTGAACAACTGAAGGTGAAATCGCTATGACACTCTTGGCGTTTGTCATACTATGCATACTATGTCCTAGCGGAAAATACTATGATCTAACCTCAATTTGTCTCTCGTACCGGCCTAACCATAACATATATAATCATTATCTACTTGCAGCAACTAATCACAACATACAATACTATTCTACTTACTTACAAGGTATAGGTCGTATCAACTATACGAAGAGAATAACTTGTTGAAGAGGTTAGCCTTAACATACCTCCATTGCTGTTTACGCTCGCCCAATCCTATTCCAACCTAGAGCCCAGCAATTCCTCCAACCCATAGCCTTTATGTTGATGTAGTAATTCTTTTCTTAGCCCATGAAAATAGTTATCATTTGTAGGCAGCTTAGGGCTTGATTATAAGTGATTTCTACAACTTCTACTCCACAGGACTGTCAAGCCAGGATAATTTCAAAGGAATAACTCCGTAGATATTTTCTTCACAAACTCGAGAATCATTATCTAAGAAGAATTTGCAATCAGGCGAGTTTAGCGGCATAATTTGCAGTTAGAAGTCGATAAGATGGAGATAACTTCGCTTAGGGACATTTTCTAATTTTGGAAATATTTTAATCAAGAGCCTTTCATCACTTTACATATATATATATATATATATATATATATATATAATTTGGGTGGTGGAGAGGGGTCATTGACACGCCTCTCCTTGAACGGTATATGGGCATGACGCCACACACCGAGGAGGTCGCGACGCAGCGCTCATGAGTCGTGGGAGGAGCGTGGTGTGGCATGCAGACACTTCTCTCCCCAGGCATTCCCAGCAATTGACAACGCACTCGTGCTTTGCTTTTGGACCTTCTCACTTGCTGTACTCTAAAAAAGCTCTTCAACATGCACACGTATACATTGGTTAATGGCTTTCACGGGGTGTAATATCACCGCCCCTTAGTAACATTCGTCCTCGAATGTAATCCAATCTCAGAAACTGTTTGTCTTTAAGCTTTGCCAGAAAATTTTTGGTAGAGTCTCCTCTTTAACATGGACTACCCAGAAACCTGAAACACAGAAAAGTCCAACACAGGCATCTCACAATACGCTACACATAGCTGGATAACATAATTCTATAACATATATGTAACCAGCGATAATACTAGAAGCAAAAACAACCATACAACACCTAAGAACTATCTTACCTTACTAAAATTAGTGAGTCTGTATATTACCATCGTAGAGCCTTGAACAACTGAGAATATCTAGATCCCCTATCGTTCTAAGCTTCCCAAGTCATCTCTTCTACCTTTTTACTTCTCCATAAGACTCTGACCAAGGCTAAATCCTTGGTTCGTAATCTACGGACATGTTGATACACGAGGATATTTAAACCTCCTCCTAGAACCACTCTTTTGTGACCTGAACATCCTCAACTGGGACAACTCGGGAAGGGTTTCCTACATACTTGCGTAGCATCAGTTATGAAAAACTGGATAAGCCGATTCCTAATCCTGAAGGCCATTCTTGTCAAATCTCATCATGCCCTTCTTTGGCAAAATTTTTAACAATACTTAGTCGTGGCATCCAACCTCTAAGTCCCTACATCATTATGTTGAATAGGACTTCTGACAACTCTGTACTGTCAGTAAAATGCTCTCTAATGAGCTCAATTTTCTCTTCTGATTGGTGCATCTTGCCAAGTGCCATTAACTACGATTCACTCACTTTGAACCATCTATAGGGGACCTATATTTACACTGTATATAGCCTCATAGGCATCACCTTGATGGTAAAATGGTGACTGCTCTTATAAGAAAACCCCCTAAGAGGTAGATGGTTATCTCAACTTTCTTGAAGTCTAGTATACATGCCCGTACATATCTTCGAGCGTTTGAAATGTGCACTTAACCTGGCCATCGATGCGGGAATGAGGAGTTGTCCTCAAGTTAATCCACGCCCTAATCCAATCGACCCAACTTCAAAACCTAGCGGTGACTCGTGGCCTCTGTCCAGGATTGATAGACAATGGAACATTGTATGGCCAGACTATCTCTTTAGTATTTAACTCAATGTAATCTTTAGCTGAAACGTTGTTCGACCAGCAAGAAATGATTTGATCTCATTAGTAATGATGCAAGTAGGGTTGGGAGTCTACGCCTAGTACGAGGTAAATCTATAATTAAATTCGTATTGACTACTTCCCATTTTTCACGTAGGCACGGCTATCTCCTGAGTTAGCCCGCCAAGTTTCTGATGTTCAGCATTTACTTGCTGGAAATTGGAACGTTGTGCTACAACTCAACCTTATCTTTCTTCTTATCTTGCCACCAATAGATCTCTTTTATCTTTGATGTGTTTTCATCGAACCTAGGTGGAGGGAATAATGGACATAGTGTACCTTTGCTACAGTTTACTAACAACGCCCTGCCACATCTGGAACGCGGAGTCAACCTCTGGGTCTCAAGACTCCGCCTCCTGCTATCTTGAGAGGCCGTGGCTCCTTACTGTGGGCCTTGTCCCTGGGTTGTAATAGGCTAGGGTCTCCATAGCATCACTCCTTCACTTCCACAACTAGAGTGATATTGCAATATTCTAGGTCACGATCTCACTATCCTTTAGATGTCAGCCTGATGGTTATTTCTCTACATTAACAGCGATTCAAGCTCTGTCATTAAACTACGGCCTAGAGGTAGTTCTATTCTCCCTCGAGGTAGATGCTCATGTCTTGCTCTTACTTATACAGTAAATCCGGGCTCATGCCCCATGCACGTAGTGGCAAAGGATATTACTGGTCAAGTCTACTAACCATCATATACTCTCCCTGACCCTCATGCATATCAGTTGGGGCCCACCACTATTATTCTCTGGTGTCGCTACCGCCATCAACATGTTGGTAGGATTAATCACTTTTGACTGAGCTTTACTAGTACTAGGAGCCTACTACATATGGACTCTTACATATACTTGGCTGCTCCTAGCAATCTTACCTGTCATCCTGATTTTTACTATAGAAGGTCTAGGTGGCTTATTTAAGTACTAGGTGTCTTGACCACTTTTCTAACACCCCAGGAGTCAGCAGGTCTAAGCCTCCTTTACTATTTACTCTTGAAACATAGCATCTAATGCTTACTCTCTCTTATATACTGAGAAAAGGGTTGGGAGGCGGGAATAACCATATCATACTATGGTGGAACTAAGGTATGAAACTCCAACAAACTCAAAGTACGGAGAGTAAAAATCTCACAATTTCACAACCTTTCGCACCTTTCGGGGTAATCCCCGATAAATGTTGTCCTGTCTAATGCGTATCTGCAAAGTGAGCCAACATATATACTACACTTGACCTCTTGTTTAAGGGTGTAGGAAGACCTAGGAGCAGTGGCATATCATTACTTTATGGGATTCCTAATTGCCCCTGGAGGATCTTTTGGGGAGATTGAAAAGAATGTCTCCTTCGCCCCTTAAGGTGGGCATTCCCAATTGTGGCACCACTGCTGATTTCTCTCACATACGTATCCAACTTGCGATTAGGTGTAGTCTTCCCTGTATGAAACATTATTCTGAACGAGACATAACTGCACTAAGCTTAGGGACTCAACCCTATACAACTTAAACCTGCTTTGATCGTGTAAAGAAGGAGGGGTAACCATACTGTATGCCTCGTAGCTCCTGTTTTATAAAATGTGGTGCACAACACATTTATAACAAGACACTACTAGACACGGCTTGTAGAGTCCCTAGGATACGGCGTTGCTCACGATGATTTGTCATACCCCACCTTGGGAGGCACTTGAACCTAATGCCTCACGGACTCTAGCGGTTTGTTTGGACACCCTTCTAGTGTATCTTTATCCAATACATAACAAGAAAACAAAAACTGACTATATCTCGGTTATAAACACGGCCTCATTTGACTAGGCTGCATCATATAACCTGCATAAGACAACTATCAGTATCACTATAAAAAAAAAGGTTCCAATGCGGGCCAAAAAAACCACCATGCTATCTAGTCATAACAAAGGAAGGCTGTTCTATATAAACTACGGCGAAAAGGCTAAAAGATAGCTAAACTAGGCCCCACGCGTAACATAAGAAACATAACATATAGGCCCAACACGGCAACAACTGTAGCTAGGAGCAGAAGACTATAGTCTACAAGCCTCTAAGAGTGAGGAAATATTGAGTGGGGGACAGAGCCCCGGTGTGACACCCCGTAAAGTGTTAATGGTTAGTAGGCGTACGCGTGGATTGTGACGAGTAAGAGAGAAACGCGTGTGTAGGAAGAGCCTCGGAAGAAAGGTGGGATGAGGCCAAGACACGAGGGCAGCTGCTGCCCGAGCAGCCCGTGCTGGCAGTGTGACGCGCCCGGGCAGGCTAAAGCAGGGAAGAAGCAGAAACGCAAGGAAGTACAGTTGGTGCTTGGGGCAGCATGGGCGTCACCCCCTGCCCTTTGCACTATTGTGTATATATATATAGGCCTTTCTCATTTTATTCATTTCACAAAAGTAAACCCATGACTTTAACTAGAGGGAGCATGCAAGGTTTCATGAATTTTCATCAATTACTATACCAAACGCCGTCCAAACGTAAATTGGCAGTGCGAGTTCTAGGCCTACTTCTTGGGGTTTGGAAGCGGCATTTTCTATCAAGGTAGGTTGATCTATAAAAACTAGCTAAAACTAAGAATAACAAGAGTGTCGTGACTCCCGGGAAGCATTACCTGCAGTTATTTCTCAAAATTCGCTCGGCATACGAGGACTCCACTTAGAGGTAAGGTTGTTAGAATTAGTCCAAATTGAATCCTAAATGGCTACAGGCATTAGATAGGATTCTCCCTTATAAACTCTCGGGAAATTATAGGTTTCAGCCGAGTTATTCGAAGTTGAACTATAGTAAATATTATTATCGAAAGTTATCGGTAATTTTCTGAATTTAGTATTGAAATTAGCCCTATTCTCTCAATATCGTTTGCGGTTGGATAGAGCGCCGATTCTGAAGTTGAAACTCGCCAGTTAGTAAAGTCAACACTCGAGGTATGTAAGGCTATCCTTTCGGCAAGTTATGTTCGTCGTAAAGTTAGTACGACTTGTGTATCTATAATTACTTCAAGTAAACCTATTGTGGTCAACTTTTATGGTGAATTAGGGCGATGGCGATGATAGTAACCCTCGTCGAGGAGATAACCTAACCCGGCTTGATTATTTGTATGATACGATAGTTGGGAGGTTTGGATATTGTTACCTATAGGTTCATGCTCACGGGAAGCGTATGATATACGAGGACCCAGTGAGGTATTGAAGGCCATATCCAGTTTTCGAGCTTTCATTATGACCCGTAGTTGAGCCAAGGATCGGGGTCCCGGCCACGGCGGTCCCATTATGGCCCATAGTCGAGCCAAGACTGGGGCCTGATTACAATGGCTTATAGTATGATCCATAGTCGAGCCAAGGCTCGAGATATAGTTATCGAGAGATTACATCATGACCCATAGTCGAGCCAAGGCTGGGGTCAGGTCCACTAGCCCGAAAAGCTCAAACATAGATACGGCTACGAGGCCTATCAAGCTCGGAACATCTTCAGAGTAGCATTTCTGAGTTACGATATGTTCACGAACCTTTAGTAGCTAGATAGAAGAAGTGTACATTGTTTGTACTTGTCAGGCTTATGGGAGCGGATGAGTTATTTTGTGTTGTTTGTCCTTATAGGCTTATGGGGGGCCGATTAGATTCTTGTTTGTATTTATATATGCTTGTTTAGTTAGATATTTTAGACAGTATTTCTCGAGTTAACTTCTTACTGCGTCTTCCTGTTTACTTTAGCTTATTTAGTTTCATTTAGTTATTAATTTCTTTTGTGTCACTTACATATTCGGTACATATGTACTGACGCCCGTCAACAGGAATTAATTTCCTGTAAGTGCGGATAGACATGGTTCGGGAATCTCTTAGTCATCAGATTTTTTGAGTTAGCATTTATTCGACTCCATTCCTTGGAAGTTGATAGTTAGAAAGAGGTTTTATTTCTTTTTATGCAGGTTTGCGAGTAGGTAAGGGCCCTGTCTCGACCATTATTCCACTCTTAGAGGCTTGTAGGCTACAAATTTCCAGTGGTTAGTTTTTGTTGTTGGCCGCATGGGGCCTATGTATTTTTTATTTCATGTGATGACCGTGTTGGGCCTTCTTTGGGCGCTCGGTCTGACAGCCTTGTTAACTATAGCGTAGTTTTAATTGCTAATTTCATTCGGTTATAACTAAACATGAGTGGTCTTGTGCGTCCCATGGGATCCACCATTTTGCATTGTTTTTGGTTAGCTATCTTCTTTTACAGGTGGCCTTGTCGGGAGGTTGTATTTATAGTCGAGATATAGCTCTTCGATTTCTTGAATTAAGTTATAGGCGTGCACAGTGCACTGAGCTCCTAAAGGTTAAATCTAGATCCCGAGTGTGGCACTAGGTGCAGTCATAGTTTCCCAGGTGGGGGCATGACAAACTTGTTATCGAGCAGGTCGTAACCCGAAAGTCCGCAAGTCGTGTCAAGTAGAGTCTTGTATATGGATATATGTTGTGCACAACATTCTATAAATAGGAGGCTACGAGACATAATAGTGGGGTTACTCTTCTTTCTCCTCGGTCGTGCTATGGAGCTGTTTTGTATAGGGTAACTCCCTAAGATTATGTTATTCTACTTATTTAGGAAGATGTCGACATACGATGGGCCTTGGCCCAGTCGAGAATTGGATAGCGGTAGGAGAGGGAGCATAGTAGGGGCCACGGTAAGGAAGTGGCCCGTCAGGGTGACCAGGGAAACGTCACCTCAATTTTCAAGCACTCGCCGCCACGCTCCAAGGCTCCTCCTAGGGCAGAAGATATGCCAATACCACCCCCAGCCATTCTGTGCCATCGGATCGGGGGCTCGGGGAGTGCATTCTATGTGGGTTGAGATGATGGCTGCCGGCATCGGCCTCGGCTTGATGATACCAGCTGCCGTTGAGCCCGGAGTGAGCGGCCCAGTAGTTCGAGTCCATGGTGCCCACTTTGAGTCCCCGCAGTTTACAGGGATAGATTGTAGAGACCAGAACTTCATAGATGCATTGCAGAGAATATTCAGAGTTAAGCATGCCTCGTCCATAGAATCAATTGAGTTAGCAGTATTTTGGTGTGAGATGGAGCAGTCTTGTGGTACGGAGTTAGGAAAGATCCCGAGGTAGATATGCATCTCCACCCACTTGGCCTAGCTTCTCACAGAGGCTTTCATTGATCATTATTGCTGAGAGTCCAAATAGGTGGAGTAGAGCAGTTTTTGCATTTGGAGTAGGGCAGAGTGAGTGTTAGGGAATATGCACTAAGATTTGATTCCTTAGCCAGATATGCGCCCTCGTTTGTCAATACTATGCCAGCCAGGGTGCACCGGTTTATTATGGGACTTTCGTTAGAATATGTGGAGTCTTGCATTCTGGGCACACAGCGGGAGGATATGGGTATCTCACAAATCAAGCCTTTTGCTCAAATATGGGGAGCACAGACAACGTCAGTACGCTATGGAAAGGCCAGGTCAGGCGGCGTTGGAGGGCTAGACGCCCCGCGAGTTTCAAGCGACTCTCAGGGTGCGGGCCGGGCTCTATTTAATAGGTAGGCCACTGGCCCCTATTTAGCAACAACTGGATAGCATACCGGATCGTCGGAGGCAGTCAGGTCCCGGCAGTTCACGAGCATCGGATCACAGCATCAGATGGGGCCAAATCAGATAGGATTAGCGGTACCAGAGTGATACCTATAATAGAGTTTGCATTCGGGGAGGTGCAGGTAGTTCACACTATTGTCACTGTGGACAGGAGAGAAACGCAATGAGAGATTGCCCGACTAGACGCTAGGGCCGTCAAGACCAGCGAGAATAGATCTCATCAGATTCATGTCCAGCCCGATAGGGCCCAAGTCCTCGTCGGCCAGACAAGGCGGGGTGAGATGAGAATCCAGCGGAGCGGCCAAGTTCCTTTTATATGCACTATCGCGACAGAGTTAAATCTTCCAAATGTGACAGGTATACTAGATGTTTACTCTCACTCCAATTTACACTTTGTCGTCAGGCTCCACTTTGTAAGTAGCTCATTATGCCGTTAGTAGCCCAAGAAGTTTGTATTAGAGGCAGGAATTGCTTCAGCGATCTTTCTCGGTGTCTCACATCGGTGACTCTATTTATTGCAAAAAGAATTTATCGAGTTCACTGGCTAGAGATTGTTGGTCGTCGGACCTTAGTAGATCTAGTAAGACTTCAGAAATGATTGATTTTGATGTATTTTACGAGTATGGTTAAGTTAGCACACCATGTTACGCTACCATAGAGTGTTGGACGAGAATTGTCCGATTTTATTTCTCGGGTGAGTGCGAGAGTGGAGGTAATACAGCTACACCAAAGGTAGTTCATATCCTATCTTCGGACGAAAAAGTTGATAGCAAAGGGTTGTATTTACCATATTGTTAGGTTCGGGATATGCAAGTAGAATCACAACTCTCTAGTCCTATTCCGAGTGGTTAATGAGTTCCCAAATGTGTTCCCAGGGCAGACTTCCTAGTATTCTCCCGGAGCAGAAAATAGATTTCTCTATAGATTTCTTGATAGATACTCGGCCTATATCCATTTCCACGACCTTCGGATGCATTTGTTGTGTTAAAGAATTGAAGGAACAATTGAAAGATTTTCTAGATAAAGGTTTTATCAGTAGAGTACTTCATAGTGGGGTACACCAATTCTATTTGTAATAAACAAAGATGGTTCCTACGCATGTGCATAGATTATCGGCGATTGAATAAGTGTGGCTGAGAATAAATACCCTCGTCCAAGGATAGATGATTTGGTCGATCGATTGCAAGGGTCAAAATATTTTTCTAAAATTGACTTGAGATTAGGGTACTACTAGGTTCGAGTTTGGGAGAAGGATATTTCGAAAGCTGACTTTTAGGACCGAGGTATGGTTATTTCGAGTTTCTAGTTATGTACTTGGGTTGACCAATTCACCAACGGTGTTTATGGACTTAATGAATAGTATCTTCAGGCCATATTTAGATTTATTTGTTATAGTGTTGATCGAAGATATTCTGGTATACTCCCGCTCAGAAGCGGAACACCGAGATCATTACAGCGTACTTGAATCCTTAAGACACACTTGACTATACAAAATTTTCTAATGTGAGTTACATTTGAAATACAGCCTTTCTTGGGCCACATTGTATTAAAGGTTGGTATTCGGTTGATTCACAAAAAGTGAGGCAGTGAAGACATGGCCTAGACCTACAACTCCAAAGAGGTTTGCGGTTTTCTGGAAGTATTATTCAGTGACACGAGAGAAGGTTTGTGGAAGGATTTTCTACCTGTTAGTGCCTTTGACTAAATTAACTCGGAAAGCGGCTAAGTTTCGGTGGATCGGGGCACATGAGCGAGAGTTTCCAAGAGTTTGAAAAATAGATTGACATTAGCACCAATGTTAGCTTTGGCTGGAGTTCATAAGGTTATGTTGTATATTGTAATGCCTTCAGAGTGTTGGGTTAGGGTGTTTTTGAAAAACGAGGAAGGTAATTGCGTATGCTTCAAGGTAATTGAGAAAACATGAAAGAACTATCCATCCACGATATGGAGTTAGCTGCAGTGGTTCACGCCTTAAGAATATGGAGGAATTACTTGTATGGTGTATATGTGGACATTTTTGTTGATCATAAAAGCCTCAAGTACATTTTCACACGAGAGAAGATCTAAATTTACGACGGCGTCATTGGCTAAGTTGTTGAAGGAACTATGATGTGAACATTTTGTATCACCCAGGGGAGGCCAATATTGCTGATTCCCTCAGTCACATATCCATGGAAAGTTTAGCACATAGAGACCGAGAACAACGGGAAATGGCCGAGAGAAGTGCAGCTAGCCGAGTTTAGCGCGATTTGGGTGTGGATTCGAGAGGTTAATGGGGCTATAATTGAGAATACAGCAGTATCTGTCCTTGGTGGTAGAGGTAAGAGGCGGCATTATGAGGATTCTCATTTAGCACATAGAGATAAGGTTCGGCAAAATTTGAATTATCAGCTTTCTAGGTAGCGCGAGACGGGGTTTGAGGGAATGCGAGAGGTCGTCTCGCGTTCCCGGATGTAGATGGACTCCGCCAGCAGATTATGGAGGAAGTACACTACTCTCGTTGCTATCTTCATCCAAGTTCAGTGAAGATGTACTTACGACATAAAAAAGGTATGTGGTGGCACAAGATGAAGAAAAGGTGGCAATTCGTAGCACGAGTGTCCTAATTGCCACGGTGGTGAGCATCGAAACTTTGGTGGCCTAACTCACATGAGATAGGCTATGCCCTATGTGGAAATGGGAGGCAGTGTAAGACTTTATTGAAAGGACTACCCCATACCAGACCCCAAATTTGACTCTATTTGGGTTATCATTGATAGGTTGAGGGAATCAGCTCATTTTTTGATTCAAACTACATTCTCGATGAGAATTATCTTGAGCTATTTATTAAAAAGAGATAGTCCTACTGCACAGTGACCACAGCATCTATTCTATTTCAGACAGAAGGCACAGTTTATAGCTAGATTTTGGCAATCATTTCAAAAAGGTTTGAGGACACAAGTTAATTTAAGTACAGCCTTCCACCCAGACGAGACGACGAGCAGAGCGCACCATTAGGACTCGAAGATGTATTACGGGCGTGTGTGTGGAGTGCTGGAGAAGCTGAGATGTGCATTTACCCCTTATTGAATTTTCATATAATAACAGCTATCATTTGCAATTCCAGATGGCGCCTTATGAGGATTTTACGGGCGAAAATACAGGTCCCCTATCGGATGGTTTTGAAGCCCCACGGAGCGAGCTAGTCGGACCATATATGATCCACGATCGGAAAAGAGAAAGTAGAAGCTTATCAGAGATCAGTTACATCCCAGAGTCGTCAAAAGTCCCTGCTCGATGTGTAGCGTAGAGACTTGGAATTTAATGTTAATGATTGGGTATTCCTTAAAGTGTCGCCGATGAAGGGCGTGATGAGATTTGGAAAGAAAGGCAAGCTTAGCTAGAGGTTTATTAGACCACGTATCGGATCTTTCGAAGGATAGGCCAGTGGCATATGAATTAGAGTTGCCTTCAGAGTTAGAGTCCGTTCACCTAGTCTTTCATGTGTCTATCTTGTGAAAGTGTATAAGGGACCCGTCCCGAGTTGTGCGCGATGAGAGCGTCCAGAGATTCTTGAGGAGTTAGCCAATGAAGAAATTCCAGTTGAACTATTAGATAGACAGGTTCATAGACTGAGAACTAAAGACGTAGCCTCCGTTAAGGTACTATGGAGGAACATAAATAATGAAGACAGCTGGGAAGCTAAGAATGACATGAGGTCTAGATATCCTCACTTGTTACAAGTTGATTCAAATTATGTAATTAAGGTAATGTTGTTATTCGGTTGTTTTTTCATTGCTTATGTTATGTTCTATTGATTTAGCTACCTCTTTGTGGTGAAATACCATATTATATCTTCCTGTGAGGCGCCTATGTTGGAATTTTCTGCATTTCGGGTTTTCGAATGAGTCCATATTATAGAGCGAGCTCTGTCGAAGTACACCTAGCGCTAGTTAAAGTTAACTCCTTTAAATTACGAATATGACATTCGAGGGCGATTTTCCTAAGGGGAGGATCTTGACACCCCCGTAAGATATTAACAGTTAGTAAACGCTTTAGCGTGGATTATGACGAGTAATAGGAAGCAGCGTGTGGGAAGAGTGCGCCAGTAAAGGTGGATGAAGGCCCGGACGCTGAAGTGAGTAGGCTGCTTCCTCCAGCCTACTTGCGTCTTTGGGCGGTGTGGCGTGCCGGGAAGGCAACATGGAGTAATAGAATGTAGAACCATCTACATAGTCCCAATACTACTAATCAATCTAAAGTTATTACTAGTTGAGGAAGAGCTAACTGCCATCTTTCCACAGCTTGTGCCTACGATGGGATGTGCAGAATAATCTCTCTAATTATCCTCTCGCTTCAACTCTAACCTTTTGGAATCTAATCTTGTCCTATGTCCCTCTATATATAATGTTCTGGTAAATGCTGCATTTCTGCTGGCTAATCCATTCTTCTCTTCTTTGCCATTGTTATTTATACATGACTTCTCTTCCCATTCTGATTTTCCTTGAGAATCCCAGCCAATTGCTTAGTCTTCTTCATAATGAATTAGTAAAGTGACAGCCAAAATACAAGTGAGAAAAGGTCCCCACGAGATCTTCCCACATTAAGTCAGGGCACATGTATGCTAAACTTGAGAAGTCTATCACATTTGCTAATCTCTACTACACTGACCATAGTGTGGTGAATTTGGGATATTGTCTTTGCTGAAGCATAAAAGACTCTTCCACTCCCATTTTCATGTAATCTAGCATTAGATCAACATATCCTTTAGGTAGAAAGTAATACTTCTTTGTGGATATTAGCAGGTTCCAATAGCTCTTGAAGGCGTTCTGGCCAGTTAGAATCAATTCTTTTGCTTCCAATATCTTTCTCACCACCCAGCGCACTTAAAATTTGCTGGTTGTTTCATATTCTGTCATGATTGAGTGACATGATTGGAACCCATACTATCTCTTTCGATGGCGAATCAATGAATCCTACATTGCCAAGTCTACTGACAACAAGTACGAATAAATTATATTATAAGTAATGGCGGAAGAAGTAATTGAGTTTGCGTCTATAGTCATCAAGTTATTAATATACAGACACAAATTCATTATACAGCAAAGGATCTATCTACCTAACACTATCTAAAGATGAAATTGAAAAGTCAAGAAAAGTCATTTGACAAAGACCCAATATATGGTGGTGTTTGAAGCAGCCCATCAGATCCGTTCCTTCAATTAGCTTCTTTTGCTTACTGCAGGATGGGGTCGAGATGAATTTCCTAGATCAAGGTATGCACTCCAAAAAAGAAGTGCGGGGAGTAGCATCAATACAAAATAAAGTACAGGTAGACATCATCTGTCGATCTTAGCCAATAACACATAAAGTGAAACAACAGCCTGTTACTCGAACACCGATTCAATAAATAATGCTGTTCAAAAAATTTAGTTGGTGGCGGTGTTTGAGTGCGGCCATCATGGTTGGAGCCACCGTTGCAGCAGTCTCTTAGGCTGCTTCCGCACAGTCTCTCCTCGGCAATATAGGTCCCGTTGGTAGATGCGCGTTGGCAATATACGACTTAGTGAAAACCTACGGTTCCTTCTTAACTCTAGTTCAACATTCTACTCATCACAACCATACAAATACTCAAACCGTCGAGTATCACAATCAATATATCGTAACTAAATGGGATATACAGTGGACTACTCACAACAGATTCCACAACTCATCAGGAATTCTTATGGAACTTTACAATTGATATCAGTATCCTTAACCGTCAATATTGCTAACACATAGAATACATAGCAAGGCAATCGGTTTACTGGGTTCTCTTTTCAGACGTTACTTCTTACATAGTCAAATAATGTAATAAATGGTGATATGCCGAGCACACGCCTCCATATTTATCGGTATAAACACTCAAACTAATAATCAATATATACACATTCGGAGGATCTTGTTCTTCCCTTCGTCATGATAGAGTCTGAAAATCGTTTTGTACCCGCATATTACTCAGCTCCAACTCATCTTCTCGTTGGATACTCCCCTCGGACATGAGCCACTCAACCATAATCAACAAATTGGATGTTCCACTTTATGCACGACCACTCCTCTCAGGACAAAATACATTATCCTTTGATTTACATATCTCGATATTTTATCACTAAGTCAATTTACTTGACCTTTGGGAGGCCTCATCTTACCTCCCTCAACTCGAATATTCACATAATTCAAGGGTCACTTTGGGCAGCACAAAAGATCATGCACAACCTCTTAAACATCCAATTCCATATTACATAAATAATGAGATCATATTAGATTCATGCAGCAATGTTGAAAGGAATCATTACAATAAATAATGTCGGACCAATAAACACATTATCATTGCACATATACATGTCATTATATAAAAGTCTAATATTACTAAACATTTTCCTCGATTGAAGGACTAGAATATCAATTACTCTACTTGCATTTCCTCGCGGGTAGCCTCGAGAACGTTTGAAATCTACAACAACACATTCAGGGTAATCTAATATTTACTCTTAAGTGCAGGGTTTAGGACATTTAATCCCCCCAATTCTCCATTGCTACCCGCTAATTCATTTATTCTATTGCATCATGTCATTCCTATCTAAAGTCATGAGGTTCCCATCTGACCCCTCATCATAGCTTTCTAGGGCTAATAGCATTGCTTTATCGAATTATGAGTCTCCATGACCCTGCATATGCACATGCATTCACAATCCTAAGTATATTATACACTTCAGACCAAGATCAACACCTTCTAGTTCATTCAGCATCCTAGTTTCACCATTCTGGTTTATTTCCACTTGAAATTTCACATTGGTCTGCTTTTTTGGGTTGAAAATTCAAAGTAGAATAGAAAAATATTCTTACTTTGGGGAAGGAAAGTTACTCTACTTTAGGAAAATGGATCTAGGTTTCATAACAGGTAGTGCTTTGAAAAATGAGGGTGATCCTGATCCCAGCAAAAAACCTAGTTGCTGACTCCCCGTCGTCCATTGCAGTGGTTGTTTCCACTGCCAACAGACCTCACTATAAGCGCTCAAGACGCACTTGCGCCACCTTTGGATCAATCGTTATTATCCTGGTCTATTATAGCGGACCTCTAACCGTGGTAACGGTCTCGCTACCTTGATCATCCCTCCGCTGCAGCGGTCCTCCATAACCCAGTTTCATCCCATTCGCCTTACAAGTCATTCCTCAACCTCAAGTTCTAACTAACCCTCACCCAACACCTTCCCCTGGCAACTTAGACCCCGGTGGAATTGCAGTTATTTTCTCCCTCTAATAACAAATGGTCATTACATTAGATACCAAATAAAATATCGTTCATCCCCAACCCAGCCTACAAAATCAAGGAAAGAGGCATACTTCTGAGTTCTATAAACATCTGGGTTATCTATCACCGCATGTCGACCTCGGTATCCCAAGTGGATACACTCTATGGGACAATTCTTCCACTAGAACCTATCATTGCTATCTCCTTCAACCTTAGCTTGCGGACTTCCCTACCTAATATAGCCACTGGCTCTTTCTCGTAAGATAGGTTCTCATCAAGGAGAACTAAATCCTTTGCATTATGTAAGATCCATCCCTATGGTATTTCTTTAACACTTAGAGCACAGAAATGTTGGGTGTATCTTGATAGTCTTGGCGTAAAGCTACTCCATAAGCTGCTCCACAACATAAGAAGATCATTATTCAAATATCTCCATTTCACAGCTTGCCTTTCCAAACCTCATCACTCCTTTCATAGGAGACCTTGAAAACACTTTCTCTCCACCACCCAGACTCCATATCCCTCACCTTTTTGCCTGCATATTATTTCTACCTGATTTGAGGAGCTGGTTATGCAGAATCACTAACTTAAAAGAATACTAAGCGAGTGGTGCTCCAAGGTCTCACCTTGAATGCATAGACCAAACCAATTGGAGACCTGTGTTTTCTCACAGAGTTCTGTGCCTCTTTTAGTACAATGTAAGTGATTGTTGTTATTGTAAGCAAATTTTACCATGGGCAAAACATCCCAATGACCACAAAAATCAATCACACAGGCTATTCTTGTTTTCTTTGAATGGTCCTTTTGGCCAGACATTTGTCTCTGAGACAGAGTTGTTGCTTTAAGTCAGCATTTCAAATTATTTTACCAAAGGTCTCCGAAAGTGGGGTGAATTATTTACCCCTGTTTAAGATGATCGAAACTGGCACCCTCTACAACCGAATCACCTCTTTCACATACGGTTTTGCTTGATCTCTCGGCATTGTAAGTCACTTGAATAGGTAAGAAGTAGGAAGACTTAGTGATGCATCGCGATATCCCAAATGGAGTCAAACTTTTCCAATGTCTTCAATAGGCCAACCACGAAGTCCATCGCTATCAGCTCCCTCTTCCACTCTAGGATGGGCATTTTCTAAAGTTTTTTTCCCTAGGCTTCTGATGTTCATACTTCACTGTAATATTTTAGGCACTAGGCGATATGCTCTGACAATGTCCACACATCATTTTCCACACCAATAATGTCCTCTTCAGGTCATGATACATTTTGATAACTTCAGGATGGATAGAGTACCTCGAGTTGTGAGCCTCCTAACAAGATAATTTTGATCAGTTCACCAATCCGGGAACACATACACAGCCCCTTATCCTCAAGAATCGCCTCTTCATCATTTTCGCCTCCTTTGCTCCCTCGTAAGACTTGGTCCCGAATCTTACTCAGTCTTACATCCTCAAACTCCTGGATTCACCTCCTCTAGCAGGGACGACTTGGCCTCCACACTAGCTAATATCCCACCTATCTCATCCAATGTAAGTCTCACCCAGACTATTAAATTAGGTTTCGAACTTCTCTGGCTATCAGAAGTGCCAGGTAGCTTCCAAACAAGCTAGACTACCCATGCTCCGCTTTGCTTTTTGGCTCCAAGGCATCTGCCACCACATTGTCTTCTCTAGGTGATACAAATTATAGCATCATAGTCCTTAAGTAGTTTCATCCATCTCACTACCTCGGATTAAGATCTTTCCTGGAGAATACATACTACAAGTTGCAATGGTACGCTGAACACCTCTGCTTGGGCCCCATACAAGTAATGCCTCCATATTTTGGGTAGAACACCATCACTACCAACTACGGGTCATGTGTGGGGTAGCTATTCACATACACCTTCAGCTGTCTCAAAGCATAAGAAATGACATGTCCTTCCTACATCAACAACAACACCCTTCGGTATGGCGTCATAATAGACTACAAAATCATTGCAGCCCTAACGTGAGTGCCAAAATATGTGTCGTGGTTAGCAAGGTCTTGAGATTATGAAAAAAAAATTCACATTCCTCGAATGGAAAGGCACGTACTTTTGGGTAAGCCTTTATCCTTTAAGAGGCAATAATTTGCCAGATTATTCACAAATCGGCAATAATAATTGACCCATTATAAAACTCTATACACTCTATCCTTTGTGGTAGGCCTAGCCCCGATTTTGAACCGCCTCCACCTTCTATGGATCCACCTTAATCCCCTCCTTGGAGACGACATGACCCGGAAGGCAGTGACTCCAGCCAAAATTCACATTTGGAGAACTTAGCATACGGTTGTTTC
This sequence comes from Datura stramonium, assembly GCA_018107945.1. NCBI lineage: Eukaryota > Viridiplantae > Streptophyta > Magnoliopsida > Solanales > Solanaceae > Datura > Datura stramonium. The sequence goes on from JACEIK010007267.1 coordinate 39,715, forward strand.
TCCTTGACGCCCATTCTCACATAATTCTCGTATTTCCTGATTGGTCTTAGAGTACACCAAAATGTCGTCAATGAAAATGATTACAAATGAATGTAGATAGGATTTGAAGATACCCGTTCATCAAGATCATGAACGTTGCTGGAGCATTAGTAAGTCCAAGGACATATTTGAGAAACTCATAATGTCCATACCTAGTCCAAAATGTTGCCCAGGAATATCTCGGCATGAATCTTCAGGCGATGATAGCTCGATCTTAAGTCAATCTTTGAGAACACTACTACTCCCTGTAACTAATCAAACAGGTCATTTATTTGGGAAGAACATTTATTTTGAATAGTTATCTTATTAAATTTGTGATGTCGGTACATCCCAATGCTCTTGTACTTCTTTCACAAACAACAACTTTGGGGCACCCTACAGAAACACACTCGACCTAATAAACACTTTACAAGCAATTCTTGCAACTGCTCCTTAAGTTCCCTCAATTCAGCTGGTGCCATCATGCGGTGGTACATAAATGGAGTCGAGTCTTTGGCTCACAAATCTATGCAAAAGTCAATATCATGGTTTGGCCTTTGAGAGCAAATCTATGGGAAATACCTTTAAGAACTCACAAACTACTGGGACCGACTCTATGGAAATACCCTCTTAATTGGTATCCCGAATTTTAGCTAGGTATGTGGGAACACCTCATCCTATCAACTTTCGGGCATGAATATAATAGATAAGGTTTTTTAGGAACGGGGGCTACAATTTCCTTTCCACTCTAACCTAGACAATCTTGGCATCGCTATAGGGTGTCTTGGCAGAAGTCCAGAATCGCATGGTAAGGAGACAACCAACTCATTTTCAAAATCACATAGAAATCTACCATGTCTAAGATCACCAATCCTACCCATGTGTCACAACCCATGACGTCCTTGAACAACCACATCGAGACCCTATCCATTGATGAGTTGGTAATTTACCAACTCATTAGGACCCCAAGCATGAGCTTTAGCTTAGTTTTAAATCTTTTAGTTGGATTCTATGTCCTTTTCCTTTGGATGTTGCGGGTACTTTACTTGAAGGAAGAGCTGTAAGAGTGAGTATAAAGGATGAATTCAAGTGAAAAGCTGGTTCTCCCACTAGAGGACACCGGCGAACCCGGTCAGCGCATGAGCACCCACTGGAATGATAGACAACTATAATCGGTGACTCGCGGACAGCAACCGGTAGATAGTCAGTGTTATCGCCAAAATGTTACGGACTTCTTGGACAACATATGAGATCAACCCGGCGGCTCACGGAAGCAGCCGTGACCGCGGTTCCGCGCCAGAATTCTCAAAATTCACTGGAGTAACACCGCTGAGATCAGCGTGCGTATAGACACCAGCAGGCTGCCCAAATCTCCATCGCAAGTGAAGAGCCTAAAAGGGCAAAAACATCCAGCCACGAAAAATAGGAAATATTATGACCTACTTTTATGCATGTTCTAGAGAAAAGTACTCTGAACATAGGATTGATTATTTCCATTACTTTTGAGAGGGAGAGAACCCCATTGGAGAGAAAAGAAGAAATATTTGAATATTTTTTTCATCTTTATCTTCATCAGCAATATATAACCACCATTGTAGAGATTTTTGAGCTTGATTGTGCTAATTCTTAATGTTGAAATTGTTGAGTTTATTGAAAGTAAATATGCTCTTGTATTTCTTAATTATGAAGTAGCTAAATATATAGATAGAGAGGTGTGTGATGATGGTGTTTAATTTAATTTGGATTGTGCTAAATTTGTCTTGTATTTAGCAGGTAGTGTAAATCTATTGAATTCTCCTAAAATTATAGTTGGTGCTCATAGTTGCAAATATGGGTATTGTTTCTTACTTAATTTTGGCTTAAAAAGAAGAATTAAGTAATGGAGAAACTTAATAGTGGGTTGGGATTTTTATTATGGGTTGGGTTAGAAATAGCCAAAACCTATGGCCATAATCCTTTAGAAGTTGATGGTTAGAAATAGCCCGGCCCTGCTTAAACCATAAGTAGAATAGTTGGTGCACCTTAGGGGTTCAAATGAACTTGAGGATAAGGCCCCAAGTGGTTAAAAACATCGGACGCCATCTTTTCTAAGGTTATTTACACATATTAGTAATAACTTAATTGTTTAATAAATCGATTTGATTGACATTCCATCTACACCCTTCTCTAGCATTTGTCATTCTTGTTTCGATTTTGGTTATCTTGCTCTCTTGATTGTGAGTTTAGATTTTATAATCTCATTGCATTCACTTTCCCAAAATTTACTTTTACGTTTTCATTGCTTGGATGCAAATCAATTGAATTCACTAAACAACTCTTGTGTAAATCATTCCCTATTCCCTATGAAGGATTCGGCCCCAACCCCATCGAGTTATTTATTTTTGGTACAACAACTGCTTACATTTTCTCTAAATGAGAGTGTATTTGAGCGTTATCAAAAATAGCGTTTGTTGCAGGGAATAGCACTTGATGTCCTTGAGTTGTTTGTTAATTTGAATTGATTAAGAATCTTATTTGTTTTGACGTTGTTATTTTTGTTAGGTCATCTAGGTGTATTCATGAGCCAACATTCTCCAAGTGGGGAGATAGTTCGGTGGAATAAAATATGAAACTTGAAGAGGATAATCCCGTCGTAGCGAGGGTTAGTGTCATTCGCCTACCAGCTATGATAGGAAATGAATTTTCACCTCACTAGTGCGATGTTTACTTTTTGTTGTAGATGAAAGGGATTTTTGGAGATGGCGAGTGAGGATGCAAACTGCCATTTGAGGAACATCCTTGAGATTTTCCAACCTTTTAATATAACTAATATAAGCTAAGAGTCTATTAGGTTGAGGCTCTTCCCATTCTCCTTAACGGGAGAAGCAACTATGTGGTTGGAAGAGTTGCCTCTGAGATGCATCACTAGCCATGGAAAGAGTTAACGAACCATTTTTGGATCAATTTTCCCTCCTTCGAGCATGTTGCAATTGAGGGATGACATTACAAACTTTAGGAAAGAGTCGGGTGAGCCTTTGCATGAAGCATGGATGAGGTTCAAGAAGAAGGTGTCTCTTTTTCCTAACCATGGTCTTCCCGATGGAATGTTACTTCAAAGCTTTTATCAAGACCTAGACTCCATTAGTAAATGTTCGCTAATAACCTAGTCGGAGGCTCAATCATGGACCATACGGTATGGTCTGTGAGTGTCCTTTTGGACTGGATGACGAAGACAAATAGGGTGTGGCATACAAGGATACGAGTGTATCTTCACATGATGTTGGTTCTAGTGCGCTATTAGATGAAATAAGAAAGAAAGATGAAGAGCAATGAAGGAAATCATTTCCAAAATGATGACTCAGCTAGGGTTAATGACTAAGCATGTAATGGGAGACGAGGCTGAAAAGGTGAATGTTGTGGGAATGCAAAGTTCAATGCATTTCGAGGGAGAGTGCTTCACCACCAAGGTATGAGGAGCAGTGCTAATATGACAAATCAAATGGGAGTTCTCGACCACGGTACCAAGGGACTAGTCAAGGCCCTTGGAGCCCAAGGAGAACCAAGGTTGGAGGAATGCGTGATCCACAAGGGTGGCCTAATAGGAATAAGAGTTGGGGCAATAGAGAACAAAACCATGAAGGGGACCGCTATCATAGAAGAATAAATCCATATGTTCCCCTCATAAAGATGAGAATTCCCAATCCCAACCTAGTGTGAGTGATGTAGAACTTCGGTAATTGAAGAAATCTTGGCAAGAGTTCTCAAGAAAGTTGAGTCAGCAATAGTGGGGTCAAAGAACTTAAAGGGAGGGGGTGTCTAATCTTGGCCAAATAGTGATGCACTCAAACTTCTCAAGCATTTAAGCCCAAATGAACCACATATCTTCTAAGTGACACAAATGAAGTGAACACTTTCTATTAATACAATGCCAAATCCCGAAAAGGATAATCGGTGCATGGCTATTATCACTAGGAGTGGCAAGATGCTGGGAGATGCGGGCTTTAAGCCTAAGGATGTTGTTTCCCCAACGCCAAGTGATATGAAAAGGAGCAGGATAAGGTGCCACAAGTACCACATGGTTGTGATGATGTTAAAAGATCAAAGTGAAGGAGATGTTGATGAGATTCCCGCAAATGACGCCTCGAGTGAAAGAGCGGGAACCAGAGTTCCACCTCCTTATCCACAGCGGTTAACCAAAAAGAAAAAAGGATGATAGATTCAACAAGTTTATAGATATATTTAGTAAATTGTCCATAAATATACTATTGTTGGATGGTTTTTACTCCAAATGCGGATACGCAGAAAGTTTATGAAAGAGTGTACAAAGTAGAAGAAGGTAGTGGATGTGGGCACCGGAGAGATGACACATTATTACGGTGTCATAATGATGAGAAACCTTACACCAAAACGGGAGGATTCAGGAGCCTTCACAATCCCCTTGCACCATAGGACTGTGTGTTCAAGAAAGCCCTTTGTGATCTGGGGTGAGTATAAATTTGATGCCCCTCATTATCTTCAAGTTGGGGCTTGGCAAACACCAAACCTACCTCGATGAATTGTTAATGGATGACACTCTATCAAGAAACTGATGGGTGTTTTGGAGGATGTATTAGTAAGGGTAGATAAGTTCATTTTATCAGACGACTTTGTTGTTTTAGATTGTGAGATGGATGTGGAAGTTCCAATCATCTTAGGAAGACCATTACTTTCCACGGGCAAAGCCTTGGTAGATGTAGAGCTAGGTTAGCTCAAGTTTCATGTGGGAGGTAAAGAGGTTACCTTCAAAGTCTACCAAACCACTGAGCCTCCAGACGAATGTAAGGTGATTGGAGTGTTTAATGATGAAAGTGAAAATGGAGGAGTTGATATGGAAAAATACGAGTCGGAGGATGATCCTCGGAAAATGGAATATGAATAAAAAATATGTTGTGCCACGATGTTAACACTACGGCGCTCCTTGGGGAGGCAACCCAAGTGTTTTATTTTGAGAATTTTGATGTTTTGTTTTGACTTATAGAGTAATTTGGATACACAAAAAATGGAGAATAAAATAGGGCGGCAGACACGACGTTAGACCAGCGAAACGTCGGTGCCAACATGCAAAACGCTGCTCTGTCACAGGTCGTGAATAGAAGAAGGGGAGAAAGGAGAGGATACCAGCTACTCGCCGGCAGAATGCCGATACCAAATCGTGAACTGCCGGTGAATCGTCAAACTCAAATAGTGCACACAGAAAGTTTGAGGATGTTCGGCGAACCTCCGGTTCAGTGCAGGTATTGGTAATCGTCGGTCGATAACCAGTGAACTAGAAAGGTATTGGGCACCGGTCGTAGAGCGCGACCACCAATTAAGCAGTGCGGGTAGTTCATCTTTTAAAGATTTTTGGCTGATCCATGGATTGACCCGACCCGGAAATTTAAAAAACACCAGTCAAATCCCCTGATTCCCATAAACCCCCTTCTTCCACCTTTCACTTCCCCATTACACCTTTTCACCTTTCCCATACATCACCTTTCCACCTTCCCACTATTAAGACACCTTTTAACCAATCCCCTTTCCTCCTTCTCTCCTATAAAACCACTTGCCTCAAATCCCTCATCTTTTTCACTACTCACTCTACTCTCCAAATACACTAAAACAAGAACAAGTGGTGAGAAGCTCTATTGTGTAAACTTTTGATCTTTCTCATCTTTGTGTTTTCAATCCATGCGGCATGTCATTCTTACTTTCTGTTTTTAACTATCAATTGACACAATATGAATGTTTTTAAGGTGGGACCACCAAAATACCCCAAATCATGTATCCTTTTTACCCTCTTGATTGTGCTAGATGCTACTTTGTTATTCTTCTTTCTTGAGTATGTGGGAGTAGTGATATCATGTGAATACCAATGTGGAGTCTTGTCCTTTTATAAAAATTCTTGTTCTTAAGGTTTGCAAGAATTTGAGTTACAGGTGAAGTCCTAAGTAACCCCATGTGTGCTCAAAATGAACAATTTGCCGATGATAGATGGAGTGACATCTTTCTTAAGGGTAGATTGTCAATCTTACTTGCTTTTCTTGTTGCTATATCGAGTGGGGGAGATTTAAATTTGAGTGTCTGCCATTTTTCTAATATGGAAGAATTTGGTGTCTGGCATCCACCGCGAACACTTCGCAGTCGGTGAGTAAAAGTGCGTTCATGACGACTTGGGCTGAGGCCATTTGTGAACCTCGTTTGCATTCCACCAGTTGAGGCGAAAAAACACGGTGTCTCATCACGTTGATCTTCATAAGTCCCAATGTTTTCTGTTTTTAGACGTGGTTCACAGTCCCCTTCTATGTTTTGTGTTGTCTGTTGAAACACTTCTAGTGCTTCACATTTTCAATAGTTATTGTTTGTCATCTGTTGAGTTTTGATTCAGCGTCTTAGTTTAGGATAGTGGTAAACCTTAGTTTATCTGGCAGTTTCTAATTTTACCCTTATTATTAATTATAATATTTTTAAAGTATTGAATTCATTATATTCAAAGGTGATATAATAAAATTGTTATTATATTTATTTCTCTTAAAGGGTGTGCCAATTCATAGGACAGTAAGTATAGATGGAGAAATAATTTATAGTTAAAAGAGCTACATAAAGACTTGATTCATTTTGGATTTTGGGGAGGTTTAAATGGTGAGAAATTGTGTGTAAGGGATCTAGTTAGGTAGATAAACTTGAGCTCTATAGGAAGAGTTTAATTACTTTGAAATTACTATTATGTCATTGGTGTATTTATCAAAAACTTTTTGGCTTAGAAAAGGAAAGAGATGAATTTTTTTATTTAAATAGTGAGAAATAGTGTATTTAAAGATGGATTTAGATTGAATGGATAATGGTCAGGAGGGATTGCGTTACTTTAAAAATTGCTATTAACGCTTGATTGTATCATTTGAAACCCAGAAAAGTAATATTGCCACGAAATGAGCGCCAACCGCCATGGGTAAGTAAAAAAGCCATGCGCCATCGCCATATGTTTGAAAAACCAGAAAAAACATGGAAGACACCTTAATGTAATTTTATTTTGTAAAATTTTTTTTTGAAAATTGGATAAATAATAATTTATTTATTTGAGTCCCTGACGTAAAGTGACATATCAGTTGTTTTTGTGTTATTGGTTTAGAGTGATTTGTGAAAATGCTCTAAAGTTGAATGAGTTATATTTCAAAACTAATTAATAACTTAGCAATGTTAGTGTTTGCACTGAATATAATGAAAAATGTCTACCTTTCTTATTCGTGGAAAAGAGATGAATGGAACAATGCCAACAAAGTTAAAAGTAAAAATGAAAATAGTAAATTCAATGAAGAAAAGAAGAAACATCAAAATGGACAGACGTTCTGTTTTAAAGAAAAGTCAAGAATGCAACAGACATTCTATGCCCTTCTGCCACTTTTATACAAGAAAGAATATCCAATTTTAAGCTTTAACATGTTTTAACTTGAGTTATGGAGTTAGATGTGAAATTTCAAAAATTACCCTTGGTGGTCCTATGTCACATGGGTTCTTCTGAACGCGATACGGTATTTAGGACCACCATTGACCCCAGCCAAACCCATGGTAAAGAATGCTTCTACTAAGACTGATACGCACAAAAATAATCATAGCAAAGCGGCGACAAAAAAAAATAAACTATCTTGAATAATGACAAATTCGAACAAAGTCTGATACCCCAAGTTAAACTATAATTACTGCCTGAAAGCCTTCTAAAAGAATTGATGAGTTGCTGGGACAAGCCCCCGGCTAACTCGTTACGAAACTAATTAAGGAAATACAGCGAAAATGGAACTCATTTATAGCGAGATGAGACTGCTACTGCTGCTGCAAGTGCAGTGAGCTAGCTGTGAATTGCTGAGGCTGGAGTACCTGAGCCTGTCATAAAATGATATAGCACATAAAATATATGATCAGTAATTTGAGTATCTTTGAATGAGGTGAAACTAAAACATAAATATGCGAGTAATAGTAAGCTACACTATATTATACATTAGACTAATTGGGGCTGGACTTAACAGAGAATCATGACTGAACTGTACTGTACTGTGGGAGAAACTATAACCGACATGTAACAAAGTGACTAAGCGGCTGGAGTCCAGTGTACCATCGAAGAGGCTCGACAGACCTGTGGTGTAATTCATTGCGGCAGTAAAATTCTTCATCAGGCCCATTAGGTTTAATAACCTATGGTGGCATGTAATTTTGGGAACCTGGATGCATTGGAACCCTGGCCCTCTCTGTGCTAAGTTCTACTCCCACTGAAAATCACAAATGTGTGCTGTTTGATAATAAACTAATATCCTAGACTTAAGTCGAGAACTACTTATGCGGAAGTGTTACGACGGTCTAAGCTTTGGAAGAAACTATGTTCTGAACTCATCGTTGCTTTGTCGAAGCGCTAGTAGCAGTCTAAAGAACAACTGACAAAACTGATAAACTGATACTATTGAGTTTACTGAGTTTCTCAAAGACTGAAGAACTAAAAGTGATCAGCTGTTTACGAAGAATACTAAGTATCTGATGTAGTGAAGTGGAATTAAATCTATATAAAACCATGTATATGTACTAACATCCATAATTCGAGTAAAATTCACCATAACAAAATAACATTTATGTCTGGGTTCTAAATCATGCAAGAATCAACCCAAATCTCATAATAAACTAGGAGAAGATCATACTATGAAATCCACATTGAGAAAACATAACAATCATATGCTAGGGTGATAACAATTAGCAAGACAATTGGGTTAAGGAACACCCATAATTTATCTAAAAGATAACCCTAATTCATGATTCTTGTAGGAGGCTTTTGAGAGAAATTATTAAGACAAAAGGATGGAAGAATTCCTTGTTGAACTCCTTGCAGAAGAAAAATTTACAGAGCACTTGAGACTACGAAGAAAATAGAAACCCTTGTTCTTGCCTTGAACTGCTTGGCGAGTCTTCTACATGCGGTTTTTCAAGAAAGGTGAAATGAGGGAGAGAATATAAGGCTGGCCTCTAAATCCCTTGAGAATATTAACCCTAAAATGGCGTAATTTTGATTAATTAAAATAATAAAAAATTACAAAAATACCCCAAGAAGAAAGTCTAGAAAATTATGCATTAGGATCCAACGGGTCTCCCAATGAGTCATTGGGTTTGACCATAACTTTCGTTGGAATCAATCGTTGGTCCTAGGTCTTGGCACATTTCCTAGATTCAGCAACGAACGAACAGGAAGACTCATTGAATGCAACAATGAGGATCATTACATCCAGTCGTAAGCACGGAAAGAATTTGAATGGTTTCCTGCTTTTCTTAAACGGACGACATGACTCGTTGGTTGACTCAAAAAATTTATAATCACAAATAGTGAGTGTTGAGTCATTGTTTAGCTTTTTACTTATGGAAGAACACATAATCCCCAAAGTGTTTAAATGCATTATTATAATATGAATATTGAAGCTTCTACGTATTTTCTTTATAGCTTTAAGTAGAGAAGAATAACATTGTTTATTTGGCATGCATGCACACTACTTTCGGTATAATAATATTTTTAATATATTAGGAACATAGCGGATATATGATGAAATAACAAAATAAATATAAAAAATTACTGCTAGTTATAGCTAAAGAACTATTATCTGTACTTAAAGAAATATTATCTATCTTGAAATAAGTACATCGTGATTTAAGTAAGAGGCATTGAATGGGTATTAGGAATTGAAAAAGAATTCTATAAAAGTTGAAAAGAAATCAAGATATAGAATAGATGACATGTGATAATAGAAATTGACACAAACCTAATGCGCAAAATGCAATATTTGAATAATCATTAAAAAGCCGGAAAAGCAAATTAACGAGTGTCAGAATTACAGTGCTAAAATAATTGAATTCTTATTCTGTCTCATAACTGTATTGACCAAACGTTTTTTTCTCAAATCTTCTTATCTTGGTATTGCTTCACTAATATATTTAGAGCTCTTTTAGTCTTCCACGCAATTTTAACATACAGGGGTCCTTCTATGAAATATTATTAAATGAGTTAAATTTATAGGACAATGAATTGTAGTTTTGAAATATAAAAGGTCAAGTTAAAATACGTTAAAGATAAAATATAATAATTAACTTTGGAAGATGAAACACATATGTATCTATTCAAAGGATAATTATTATATTTTATTTAATTTACTCACATATATATCGTTTTTGTGGATTAATTTGAGTTTAAAGGGTAAGGTCCTCCAACGACTTTGATAGACACTTTTTGATGAACAATTTTTAACTTTTTGCTTCCCACTTTTAAATTTTATATATATATATATATGACTATGAGTTAAAGATATTTTTACTTTTGCGAATTGATTAAATGATTTTGATATATTTATGAATATGTACTTCATTCAACTCTTCAAATTCTTACATTTAATGCAAATACAAAAATATTAAATTTGAAAAAGCGTTTACATTTGAAAGTACATCGCATTGCAAATCAAAATTAATTGACATCTAAAGCAAATATTCATTTAAAAATATATTTTTAATAATTTCTAGGAAATAAATTAATAATTAAGAGGTAAAATGATTTCTTAACTTTTAAAGAATATTTTCATAATTCAATTTTGACTTAAATATTCCCCCACTTATATAATAATATGATATAAAATTTGAGATTACTAAACCAAACTAAAGAAAAAAAGTCGGGTACCTTATTATCAGATCAAATTATAGACAAATATGTATATGAAATTGGGTTTTGGCAAGTGAAACTTCATATTCATATATTTGAAGTTTGTAATTTCGTACTCAATTATATTATTATTTTAAATTTCAATTGTATAAGTTTGAAGTAACTGAACTTACAAAAATTTCTTAAATTTTCAGCTATACTATTAGTTATTTGATGGGAATAAGGTATAATAATTTCGGAATAAGGCGTAGAAGAATTATTTTATCTAGGTGTTTGGTAAGTATTAGTTAGTCCCGAGATTATTTATCCCACCACTTATACTATAATGATGGGATAAGTTGGCTATATATATATATATATATATATATATATATGATGGGATAACTAATTCCATGAGATATCCTAATCCATGAAATAATTTTATTATCCATCCCAATCCTAAAATTGGCTATTTGTGCATTTCGGCCCGCATTGATACTGGGCCAAGCTGCAAAATAACGGACTTGGGCCACTTAAGAATAAAAGGAAGTCAGTTGAAGTTATAAGACATTCATATTTCATGATTTCATCCATTTCAAGTTTCAACCAAGGAAGTTGAGAACAAAAATAGTTGAGAAGTTCCACATTTCCCTTCATCCATATCGGAGAACCTGCCAGTACTGTCTAGATCTCTTCAGTGCAACGCACGCGGAAGGAGAAGAACTGAGATGTCGTGCTTGGCATCTTGCTGCGCGTCATTTGACATGCCCGGATTCTGCACATCGGTGGCCTCAGGTGTCACCAAGAGCTCAGCTAAACTCGCTTACTGTGCCCTATTTGGTGTTTCCTTGATAGTCACTTGGGTTCTAAGAGAAGTCGCTTCTCCTCTCCTGAAGAATTTCTCATGTATTATCCTCCTTTTTACTTCTCCTCTTCGCAGAATATCGTTTAATTGACTTTTCAATAAGATACTGTGGTTTTTAATTTAGCTTTTGATGGCTTGTTTCAAATTTTGAATAGCTGGTTTTACTGATCAAGTTTTGACAGGCAGGAGCTTTTCATTTCTCCGCCTTCAAAATATTAGTTACTATTGAACGAAGCTGGTGGAACATAAGCACTTTGTTAAATGTTACTTCTCTCTATTTCAATATGGAGTTTAAAAGATGTTAATGTGACTTGTATATCTTATTAATGATAGTGGAAGCAAAATATTGTAATTAAGAAGTTAGTTTGATAGGAATACATCACTTTAAGTTCAGTTGAGTAGTTCATTGAAATTATTGAAATTCGTGAAAATTGTACAAAGAATAACACAGTGAACATATTGGATCCTGTTAAAGAGACAGACTGAGCCTAATTCCAATTTCAAAGCTAGTTCATAAGGTAGGCATTGCCTAAGACCATATAAAGAGACCTCGATCATCCATAATTGGATGATGTGGGACTCAACACCCCCTTGAGATCCGGGATTGGACATGCTAGAGCGTGAACTATTATTAGATAGGGGCCCAACATCGGTTAAACAATGATTAGGATAGCAATGACTCTAATACCATGTTAAAAGATAGACATTGGACCTAATTCAATTTCAAAAGGTTGCTCATGATGTGAAAGTTGCCCAAAAACATATAAAAGACCTCACTTTCGTCCTAATGGGCCAATGTAGGACTCACCAGAACTTCAAAATGGAACAGTGTGTCATATAAGTTAAAACGGGTGGGTATTATACTTCAAACCAATTGCAATTAGGTTAGGCTATGTCCTTTCCCTTTTAAGTTCCATCTTCAATGATTAATATATAGGTAAGAATTGTATTGATAAAATTTGTTAATATGCTATGATGAAACTTTATCCTGATTCTGGAAGTACTTATACAGTTAATAGGTTCTTTAGGAGATCACAGCATGTTTGGATAGTCTTTGAGACTACATTAGATTATGCTTCCATTCAGTAGGCACTAGGCAGAATAGTAGCCAAACTTTCCTTGACGTGGATAGGAGTAGAAGAACGAGAAGCTTTGGCTAGAATGATAATGGGTTACAAAGCCTTTTCCTCTGTGTTGTTCATCTCCTAAACTGCTTTTCCTACCAGATATTTTTTCTGTTCTGGGAGATTTATTCCTTGCAAACCATTAAATGTACTACAAAATATTTTGGGTGCATACCGTGCTATTTGGTGGCGAAGTTGTTTTCATGCTAATAGGGGAAGATACAAAATGGTTGCTTCGGTTAATGCTTTGCTTTTAGCTGTTTTAATGCTTTGCTTTTAGCTGTTTTCTTCTTGCAATATTTTTTCCTTAATCAGCTTTTTGGCATGCATCAAGTTCACCATGATATGGTATAATAATTATATACTATTATACTTGAGATCTTTCTACGCATGCTACCGATGAAGAATCTTGCTATACCTTGTATTTCTATTTCCTTGTTGGTAAATTTTCCGGCGCCAATGCTCCATCCAGTGCAGAATAATCACAAGAATATCACAGTGCATCCTTTGATATTGGACTTACCCGACACTACCATCTGGTCCACCTCCCCCGCAACCCATCCCCCAAAAAAACTCAAGTTGTACACCTTCTGAGTGTCATAATTTGGTTACATAGACCCTGCTACTGTTATCTTCGAGTTGCGAACAATTGTTTAATGATAATGGTAAATCTTTCCACTAATGATGTATTGAAGCAAAAGAAGGAAATCTAATCTGAATAGAGAATGAATTGATTAATTAACTTTTTTCCCTTGATTTTGTCAACATCACTAACTATTATAGTAATTGTTAAATGTTAATGATATATGTTATCGGTTTCGACAAGAAAGACTCCAAAATCGACTCATAAGTTTATAACTTCATTCAGAATGCTCCATGTGCTCATAGACCAAGTCCTGAAAAATGATGTACATTTTGTCAATCATGGAATCCGCCAGTAGGGTGTATCTAATGAAAGAATAATGTACGAATTGCCTATGTAGTTCCCTAATGTAACTTTTTAGAAAAGAATCCCAACCTCGTAACTAGTACTCCTCCCTTTCTCCTTTTTCCTTGTTTTCCTCAGTTTTCTAGAGCCAATAAAGATAACCACGGGGATGAAATGGTATAAACACCATCTCTTTTTATTGTTTTGACATGCTGCTTCTTTTCAAGTTTTGATGGATTTGCTTTTCCCTTTTTCTTTGAAAATGGAAACCTATTACTAAATAAGATCAATATTGCAGAAGAACAATGTGGGCATAAATAATAGGTGGTTCTGGCAATGAAAAGAGTGGCAAGTTCACTCCTTAGATTTTTTCTCTCTTTCCTCAATTAGGGCTCCAGCTATTAGTAATAGGAAGAATGATTGGATCCTTTTTCGTAAATGTTTGGTAATGGAGCAGGTAACTTGGACATGATTTCTTCTGTTAGATATAGATAGGCCATTTGGCTAGAGTAAATATTCTACTTGTGAAAATTTGGAGGACTGTTAAGGATTATTATGAATGAGATCAGATTTAAGGGATGATATTATGCTTTTCTCCAGTTTAACTCATCCTGCTTCATTTTCAAGTCACACTACTTCTGCTAGTTTTATGATTTGTTACAAAAACTCCTTTGGGAAAAAAATATAAATGTGATGATGTAATCAAGATTCGGTAGATGGTGACGGATATGACTTTTGATGAAGTACTGAAACTCCAAAAGAATAAACTAATTTGGAAAAGAAATTAGTTAATTAGGGAAGAGATGCTTTTTGATTTATTTCTTGTATTTGTTTAATGACAGTGCATTATCAAATACCCTTGTATTAGTATAGGTTTGAAAATGCAGGTTGGGAGACCCAGAAACTATAGAACTAAATAAAGAACAGAGGAGTTGATGTAAATTATCCTTCTTTTACATATATATGGCTAACGAGGAATGTCAAAAATAGCAGTTCTCCTGCCAGGAAAAATGGGACAGAATTGATGGAGTGTTTTAGAACATTTTTCACATCTCTTTATGGTTCTAAATCTGTTATCTCTTAATAAGCCAGTAGTCCAAGTGAAATATCTGTTGAATTCCCCCATACTATTCTTGCTACTTGTTATCTACAGCGATGAAAATAATACTTGTGTATCTTACTGATTGGTTAGAAGTATGTTCTTGGTTTAGGGATAAACACTTCAGAGAATTTATCGAAGGAATGGTTTTCAAACACAAGCTGTTCTTCGTGTCAGTTTGGGGAATTTCTTGTTTTTTGGACTGCTTGCACTTATAATGATTGGTATAAAGGATCAAAATGATAGGCGTGACTCCTGGCATCATGGTGGATGGGTTGCTAAATTGGTGATCTGGGTGTTGCTTGTTGCCCTCATGTTTTTCCTTCCGGCGTTGTCACAACAATTTATGGTCAGTTCCTAAGCCTAACCTGAAGTTTTTTTCTGATAACTGAGAAATCCCCCAGCAGCATATGGTTTGGAACTCCATGGATAGTCGGCCTGCCCCTCTATCCTTCACTTAAATATCAGGCTTTTATTTGTTGAAGGGTTCGAATCTGTGACATTTACTATCCATATACGTGCAGCAAGCAGTTTCCTGACGGAAAAGCACTGTGCTCTTACCACTGAACCAAGTCCTGTGGGCCTTCCTGAAGTTAATTTGCTACTCAACATTTTATTATTTTATTTTCTTTAGTATTGCACCACACAAAAGCATCAACTGCATTTCAGAAGTCAGAAGACTAGGGATTTCAGTTCAGCCAGGTCTACCAAACTTTAGAAGGATCTTTCTCCAAAATATCAGATAACTTTTCAAGAAAACATAATTTTGTGTAGTAAGTACATGATGAACAGAATATGTACTAGGGAAAAGAGTGATATTTGACAGTTCCTTTCTCTCCAGAATGCTTCTTCCAATAAGTATACTTTCCTCTAGCTTCTCAGTTCAGCCTGTTCCTTTTGTGTTGTCATTTCTTTAGTTCAGTTTGAACTCTCAAAAGTATCATTTTTCACTTTATATGATTGGGTCTATTTTCTGCCTTTGCAGGTTTTCTTTCGAAATTTGGGGCAGGGTTATTTTTGTTAATCCAAGTAATAATATTATTAGATGCTACACACTCATGGAATGATTCATGGGTTGCAAAAGATGAGCAGAAGTGGTTGGTTCAATTTCTTTCCTTTTGTAATTATTTTATCCCTGGACCTTGTTTTACCTATTAAATTGACATCTCTTCTCCAGGTATGTCGCTCTACTTGTGGTATCCGTGGCGTGCTACATAGCAACACTTGTTTTTTCAGGAATTTTATTTATGTGGTTCAATCCTTCTGGCCATGACTGTGGCCTGAACGTGTTCTTCATTGTTATGACCATGATTCTTGCATTTGCATTTGCTGTTATTGCTTTGCACCCAAGGGTAAATGCTCTCTCTGACAATGTGTTTTTAACTGTACTTTTGCTCTGGAAAACAACACTTTATGAATTTTTTTGAAATTCTTCATATACATTATGCATTATGAAGTCGACTATCTCTTGCTAATACATATATTTATATGCAATGTATACATCAAACATCTCCCTTAGGGTTACCTCCTTTACAATGCATTCAGAAAAATCAATTTGGTAGCTAAATTTTGCTGCATTATTCTTTCTTATGCTAATCATCTTCTTCCCTTTAACTATGACCAGGTAAATGGAAGCTTGTCATACTTAACTTCTGTGATATCTGTTTACTGTGCTTATGTTTGCTATACTGGTCTTTCTAGTGAGCCTCGAGATTATGTCTGCAATGGGCTCCATAACAAATCAAAGGCAGTAACAACAAGTACTCTTGTTCTTGGAATGCTTACAACTGTTCTCTCAGTCCTATATTCTGCTCTTCGTGCTGGATCTTCGACTACTTTTATGTCTCCACCATCTTCTCGAGATCAGGTACAAACAGCACGATGCACTTCTTCCATAGTTCAATGAATGATTTTAGATTTGTCAACCCATTTTCTCCAAGATTCCATTCTCGAGGCTCTTGATAGTCTGCCTATTGTCAATATACTATAATAAGGCGGTGGTGACTTTAGGAAATCTGTGTAGCAAAATCCTTGTCAAAGTATTCTCCAGCTTTTCTTCAATTTAATGTAGAAATCCCAATCCAGGATGATTGTTCTGGCGACTACTGGCTTCACATACCCATGGAAGATGTTTCTTTCAAAAAGTGGTACTCGTCATTTTCTTTTCAAAATGTTAGTGTTGTCCGAGCTCCTAATCCTAGCTTTATAGTCTTAACACTTTTTAAGGTATCGTTAGGAATTTAGTCCAACACCTAGATGGATATTTACTTATGCTTTCTTAACAATTGATCTTCTAGCATGTAATACATGTCAGAGTGTGTTTATATGGACCTAGGTGAATTAAGATTGTTAAATTGTTGATCATCTGTAGAGATATAATCCTACAGAATCATAGGAGACACCAGTTGTTTCTATCAAATATCTAAACTCGAATGTAAAACGACAGTGTATTGGTAAATCCCACCCCACACAAGTTGTGATCCGTCCATTCATAAGCAATAGTCCTCAAAGGGCTTGTCCTTAATGCAACTGATATCTTGCTGTGGAATTTCTCTATCTGCTTTTTTTTTATCAGGTAAACATTTTATTTTCATAAATCCAAAGGCCAAAGTCGGCCATATACAAGCAGTATGCCAAAAAGTAAATAACCTACAAAGAAATGGTCCTCTGAACACCAATCTCTGTATCCAGGAACTACATGGGTGCACCAAAAATAAATAGGAAACGGAGACTGCTCCTTAACTGTTGGCTCTTTCTACCCCGTCTAAGCCTCCTATTTTTGTCTCTCCAATGATCCACATCAATGCCAGAGGATCAACATTCCATGCCCTGCTCTTTCTCCTACTACTTCCACTTTTCCATCAAAGCAACAGAGCCTTCGCAGACTTTGGCATCACCCAAGACATACCAAATCAACTGAACATATTCCACCACAATCTCGTGGCCAGACTTTAAGTGTAGTAGCAGATCATCTACATCTTCGTCAGCCTCCTTGCATAAGTAACACTAGCTGATAGAAATAACCTTCTTTTCCTAAGTTTTCCGCCTCCAAAATCCCACTAGCAGCTAACCATGTGAAAAAGCACCTTTCTTGGCATCTCACAGGAAAAGCCTCATCCGCCTTCACCAAGTTTCTCATAAAAGGACTTTACAGAAAGCACACACTTGTTCTCCAACTTCCATGTCATCGTATCGGGTCTTTCGACTGGCTATCTATATGCTGATGAGTAAACTAACAACCTTTGAAATTCATTACTCCTAATCCTGGAATCTCCCCTCCACCTCAAATCCGAAAACATTTCTTCCCCTTATATCCCCCTAACTTGATGGACTACCGCCTCTCTTTAACAAGAAACGCTAAAAATACTCGGAAACTCATCTTTTAACAACCTATCCCACACCATATATTTTCCCAAAAATTAACTCTTCTCACATCCCCTACCCTAAAATAAATGTTTTCATAAAAATCTACACGTCCCGTTGTGATATTCCTCCACACTCTATCTGCATATTGACAAGTACCAATCTTCATTATAGGTGAAGAAATCCCTTCTTGATTCCGAGCTGGAATCTGGGAAAGGATCACCAGAAGCACGGCCAGTGAGCTACTCTACATTCTTCCATCTGATATTTGCTCTAGCTAGCATGTATTCTGCAATGCTTCTTTCTGGGTGGACTAGCAGTTCTGAGAGTTCAGAGCTAATTGATGTTGGATGGACATCTGTTTGGATTTACACAGCTTATATGCAGAATGGGTTACTGCTGGACTGTATGTTTGGTCCTTGTGGCTCCACTGTTCTTCCCTGACCGTGAATTCTGTGTCAGCATTACAATGATGTTATAGTTCTCTCTCTTTGTTAATGTTTGTGTCTTCAACTTGTATCAAGCTTGTTATGTAAATATAAAATATCCTTAATGCTTCTACCGAACGACCAAGATGTAGTTATACTATCGTGATAAATGTAATAGTGGTAATTTGTATCTAGCATTGCATTTACGGTGTACTTGCTGATAAATCCGGAATAGATGATTATTCTCTCTTCCCCTCCCACCCAAACAGCTCAGAGTCTTCTTTTCCCCATTCCCTTTAGAGTTCAATTTTTGTAGTAGTTTTGTCTATTACATAAGGGGGAGTCACTCTGTTGTTGGAGCTTATTATGTAAATATAAATAGATGTTCTTTTAAAAAAATCTTTTCTATTACACAAGGAAGGAATCATTCTGTGTGAAAAACTTTTACCTATAGGAATTGGCTTCTGCCTAAGCTTTGTAGTTTTTTTCTCCTATGGGGATGAGTTGTTTTTTCTTTGCAAAAGTTAAATTCCTTAGGAATAATTTCACCTCCTTTACGTTACATGTTGATTATCCTTATTCAACGGACTTCTGTTATAATTTCACTCAAGTACTGGGCAATGGGCATTGTGTAAATCTTGTCGGCCTTAATTCTTCCTGTCTATGCAATTCCCCATTTCCTTCTTGAGGAATGTTGGAAAAAGGAGGATAAACTATTAGGTAGGTGAAAGTTTCATTAAAACCAAATGATAAGTAATACTGTATTTCAGTTTCAATTGGCTGCTCCTAATTGAAAAATAGAATATCATTTAAGTGTTCCATTATGTCAATTGTTTTAATTTCTTAAACTTGCAGATCATAAAAAAATTCTCTTGTAAAGCGACACAGATCCAGTAAAATAAATGAAATAAAAATACCAAAAGAAACTGATTATACGTAAAATAAAAAGTATAGACATTGATTCCACATTCAGTTTAAAATAATTGTTTCCATCAAAAAAATAAAATTTTACAATATAAATACAAAAAAGGTGAAATAATGTGCTAATAAGCATAGAAATGTAAATTTTATTTTTTGTTTGAGTAGATAAAAGCGCATAAATAAAAGAACGAGAAAAAGAGTAATAAGAACGTTACGAAAATGAATTGAGGGTGACAAAAAAGGTCTTGTAATTAAAAATCTCACAAGTTTGATCGGCTTTGAGCAAAACTTCCTTTAAATTGACTAAGTTAAATGGGGTGTGAGTTATGTTAAAATTGACTCTTTTAAAAAATACAAATAACCAATTAGTAATTCAAAACCCCAACTCTTACAACACACGTCTATTCTTCTTCTTTTTTCACTCATGATTGTTCTCTCTTCCTCTCTTCTTCATTACGCTTCCTCTTCTTCAGTATTTTCTTCATAATGATCACGCCGGTGAAGCCCAATCGGCGCGGTGAGTCATCGCGCACACTACTGCTTAGAATTGCATTTTTCTTACGTAAATATAACTCTGTGTTGAACGAGTTAGGGTTTTCGATTTTGAACTAAAAAGTGGTGTTTTTTGTTAAAAAAGAAGAAGAAGAAAGAAGAAGAAGGGTTTCGCATATTATGTTGTTGGATGACTTTATTTGTTGTATTTGTTATTCTTGTTGTGTTTTTTTAAAATATTGTCACTAGTAGGAATTTATTTTTCTTGTTGTTTTGTTGTTGCAGTGTTGTTGTAGAAAAGATGTTGTGATGTTGTTTGATTTATTTTCTACTTGATTGAAGAAGTTGTTGCGGCAACTTCCGCACTTGTTGAATAAATCGAGATTCTTGAGTTGTTGCAACAAAATATTGTTGCAACCTCGGCGGTGTTTGTTGTCAAACAAGAGGTTAATTGTTGCAATAACTTCCTCCAGCTCTTGGAAATAAATCAAACCGTTCTTTGGAGTTGTTTACCTTACCTAATTTATTACAACAACCTCAATATCTTTGTTTGATTTTTGTCAAACAAATGTTGAAGTTGTAGTAATAACTCTTTTTTTGTTGAAAAAAAATATTATTATTTGTCCGACAAGAGTTGAAGTTGTTGCAACAACTTGTTGGTGTTGTTTTGTTCTCATTGTTGTTTATAATTTGGGAGTAAATAGGGATCTGCAGCTATTTGATTTTTCAACGGTGGAAGTTGTTGCAACAACTTCCCTGGCCCCAGTAGTAAAATCAAACGGTTGATGTACTTGTTGCAACAACATCAGCAAACATTAGATAAAATCAAACAACTATTGAAGTTGTTGCAACTCTCACACTTGTTGAAAAAATCAATATGCCAAACAGAAGCTGAGTTATTTGCAAAAACTTCAGTCTCATCTTTGTACCCCATTGTTGTATCATAATTTAGGGAGTAAATGGGGTCAAGAGACGTTTTGATTTTTATCCGCGGCTATTGGTAAATATCAAGCGGTTGTTGTACCTGTTACAACAATTTCAGCAATTATTGGACAAAATCAAACAATTGTTTAAGTTGTTGCAACAACTCAGGCACCTATTGAAAAACAAATCAATACTTGTTTTACTTATTTGATTTGCAACGGAGTTATTTTCACTATTCATTTTGATTGAATGATTAAATTAATTGTTGATTATGTTTTTGTCTCATATTTACGGATAAAATGACTTAAAAAAGAGCAAGAAGTACCGGTAGAAGTGTTGCTGCTTCTAGAAGATCAGCAAGACAAGAAGAAACAAATGATAAACTGCAAGAGTCAATTTATCTGGATGTGCTTTGATGATATGAGAACTCATAGCCGGAAAATGAGGTCGCATCGAACGAAGCAACAAGATAACACTTTAGAGGCCAAAGAAGCCTTTGAAGTAGATGAAGATGATTCTCAGAACAAACTGAAAATGGACATGCTTCTAAAGATAATGAAGATGGAGAGGATGATGAAGATGGGGAAAGTGATAATGAAGATGGAGAAGGTGATGATAACAATAATGAAGATGGGAAAGGTAATGTAATAATGGTGATGATGCGTGAGAAAACCACAACAGCCAATGATAAAATAGAAGAGAATGATGAGAATGTCCGCTCTACTCCTGTCGAGGCATCTAGTAATGGAATAGATCCAAGCACAACTTCAACTGAGATCGTTTAAAAAAATTAAGATTTGAAAATTACAACTTAAAAATGTTGATGGATGTGCATGGAGATTTAGAGGAGTGATATTATGGTTAGATCAAGTATGGGTAGAGGATTTACGGAATTCGGAAAAGATCTTAGGGAAAATGATAGTGAAATTCTTTAAGAGCAATCGTATTGGAAAGTTTTTAGACCTACCCAATGAAACCACTCCAAAATTTCAAATGACTATGGTGTACAGTCTCGTCCGACGAGGATCGCTTGTGACAAAAAAGATGAGATTTGGATTAATTACTGCGGCATGTCTGTCTGTTTTGGCATGAAGGAGTTTGCTATTATGAAAGGATTAAGCTGTCATTCTCCTCCTCTTGTTGGAGGAGATAAATCGGCAACCAAAGAGGTGAGAATTTGTTCAAGTTAGTTGGAAAAAATACAGGAAAAGAATCTGCTTGAACATTTGAAATTCAAAATAGTTAAGGAATGTGAAGAAGTCACTATGCTTAGTTTGGTTTGTGCACTTAGTGTTCTTTGTGAGAATGTTGGGAAAAACATCTTTTACGATTGGATTAAACTTTCCGCAGACTATGAAGCATTCAATTCCTATCCATGGGGCCGAGAAAGCTTCAAACTCACAGTTGAATATTTGTTGAGAGAGTTAAAGACTAAGCGTGAAGACCATCAACCTATATGGGTTTCCCTAACTTCGTAGGTAAATTTTATTAGCTTGACTATTTATTATTTTGACTTTATCCATTATACTGATCCTCTATGATTTTATTTTATCTGGAAGCAGGAATTTAAGTTGTTCCTCACCTTCGGCATCAAGTTAAGGACTTCCCAAAATAAGTGTCTTCTCATGAATCCTCGGATGGCTAGTTGCGAAGAATAACAAAGCATTTGGTGTTGATCTATTTACTCACCCTATAGATTCGGTAAGCCTCAATACACAATTATATATCTTTGGAATCTATTATTGCAACCTTAGTAGTTGTTTGTTTTTAGTCAAACAAGAGCTGAGTTCTTACTGCTTGACGCTTCCTCGATTGTTGGAAAAAAATAGCGATTCTTTGGACTTGTTAGCAGCTCCGGCCAACTATTGTTTTGTTAAACAATTATTGAAGTTGCTGCAGCAGCTCACTCAGTTGTTTTATTTTGTCAGACAAGGTTCAAGTTGTTGCAGCAACTCCAGCAACTATTTGATTTTGTCAAATAGCTGTTGAGATTCTTTTGCAACAACTCACTCGGTCGTTTGATTTTATGGACACGAGTGAAGTTATTGCAACGACTTCCCGGTTGTTAGAAAAATCAAGCGATTGTTGGACTTGTTGCAACAACTCCAGCAAGCTGTTTCATTTTGCCAAACAACTGTTGAGATTGCTGACAACTCTTTCAATTGGCTGATTAATGGACAAAGTTGGAATCTGGACAGGTTGTTGGACTTGTTGCACTTTAACTCCAACCTTGTTGATTTTGTCAAGCAAGCTGTTGAATTGTTAACAACTCCTTCCGGTTGTTTGATTTATTGACAAGAGGTGAAGTTGTTGAACTTATTATTTAATCAATTTTAGAAGTCATTTTAGTTCTTTTTTGCATTGGGGACTCTCCCAAGGACATTAAGTGTTCGGCGATCGGCCAACTTCAGCGGTGACTTTCAATTGGTAGTTGTTGATTCATTAGGTTTTAATGAACATTGATAGGCAAATTCCTATTGAAAGTCGGTTTAATTCTAGACAACCTGCTGGATATAAATCAACTTTCAATAGGCGGATTGGTGTTCGTAATATTCAACAAGATACTAATAATCTTGACTCCCAATTGAAATTCGAATCATTTTCGAGTTGGCGGATTAGTTGAACGCGCAAATTATCCTTGGACAATCTGAATGAAAAAAATTCAAGTGGCTACTATTTTGGGTTATGATAAGTACTTTCTAGATTTAGTTTCTATGAACAGGTGGATTTTGTTGCAATAAATTCTCATGTAAGAATTGTTGCAACAGCAACTATTAATTGTTGCAATAGATGTTGTATAGTAGGACCTTGTCCATCAAATTGGTTAGTTGTTACAACAGGTTCATAGTTGTTGGATGGTGACTGTGTTTAATCAAGTGCAGAATTGCTTGGGTCGTCTTTCGCATCAGGAGTGCTCCCAGAATAAATTACAGTTTGGCGATCGGTCAATTTTGAGATAAATTGACTTTCTATCGCGAAAAATTTGTTGATTCATTATGTTTGCTATTGAGTTGATGAACCGTGAGGTTCCTATTGAAAGATTGGTTTATTTACGAGCAACTTGCTGAAAATAGTAAAGCTTTCAATATGAAATTATTGATTTCATCAATGTTCAATACGAACCTAATGAATCAACAGCTGGTGATAGAAAGTCAATTTATCCCCAAGTTGACTGATCGTAAACCATGTTGTCCTTAGAGAACTTTTGATAAACTCGAGGCTACTATTTTACAGGTTATCACAAGTTCTTCATAGATTTAGTTTCTAGGAACAAGATTTGATGTTGTTGCAATAAATTCTACATGTAAAATTGTTTGAGCAACTAGTGATTGTGCATTTTAATTGTATTTTTTATTTATTTTGTATTATTTTAATGTCTGTTTTTGACACTTAGATTATGAACCCATGGATTGTTCCAACAAAAGAAGAGTTGGAGATGAAGCTACTTAGTAAGTTTGAGCCCTTGGAATCTTGCTGGACCAAAAAATTAATAAGTTAAAAGAAAATTTGGCCGGAATGACGCCCATCGGAAGGTTTGGCACAGGCGAAAAAAAAGGATGATCTTGCTTCTAAAGTAATTAATAAAGTTGTGGCGAGTTATGCGGTCGGTGATGCAACAAAAATAGATGATCACATCATCATAGTTGTGGTAGTGTACCACTCCACTTGATGTTGGTGCTGAGTGGCGATGCTCCAGGCTGTTGAGGAAGTTCGATGTGAAGAAGATACTCCATATATGTTGGTTAGATCCCAGTTGTTGGTACCTCAAGGTGCCTTCTTGTGTGAGTGCCTCAAATGCAATGAAAATATGAATATGTTGTTTTCAAAGATTGAGGCTTTGATAGAAGCACAAGTGATAGAGCAGCCATAAACAAGTTGATATCCAAGGAGTATCTACCCTCACAAGGAATCTCGAGCATTTCACTCTTGTTGGTGAAGAGGAAATTCTAAATTTTTAGGGCACTAGCAAGTGCAAGAAAAGGTTGTTAATTTTGAAGATGACAGTTGATCGGCCTTGGACGATTACCAATAAATCTTTACAAGTATGCATATGATAAGAAGAAAAAAGAAAAATTCAGCAGATGATCAAGCTCAGGAGATCAGCAAGAACCTGTACATGCATGAATTTAATTGTCAAGACTTTAGTGCATGACTAACATGGATAAGTGGTGGGAGGACTTGGTAAGTTTCTACAACTTTTAGCAATTGTTGCATTTTATTAGTTTTTCTCAACCGCTGCATCTGTTGCAACAATTTCATTGAGTTGCTGCACTAGATGCAACAACTGTTGCATTTGTTAGAGTTGTTGCGGCCCGGATGCAACAAGCTGACATTGCATTGTTGCATTTAACTCAATGAATTTCTTATGAATCGACAATTGTTGCACATCTTTGTTGTAATATATTTATTGAGTTGTTGCAGCAGATGCATCAGTGCTGCACCTGTTGCAGCAATTGAGTTGCTGCAGCAGGTAACAGTACATTGCATTTGTTGCAGCAACTCAATAATTTGTTGCGAGATGCGGCCGGTGTTGCATCTCTTTGTAATATATTTATTGAGCTTACAACGGATGCAGCAACTTCTGCACCTGTTGCAGCAATTTTATTGAGTTGTTGCAGCAACTAACTGACTATCTTTTTTGTTTGTTTGCAGTATATAGATGAAATATTATTTATATTAATGTGTAATAGACATGAGCTACCACAACCACTATAATCCCACGAGACATAATCCACCGGATCTAAACTTCTACAACTTCATGAAAGATGTGGCTTGCAACAAGTTGAGTGAGGAGAGTTTAAAGTTGGGTACTATCCAAACAAAGTCTTAATGAACATAATTTCACTTATTATTTTCTTGATTACTGCAAAGGTATCAGCGTCGCACTCTCTTTTAAACTAGTCAAAACATGTTTGCAACTTCCGACTCTTCTACACGATTAAAGGTTGAGTCGCCACCTAATTCCCCCAGGATATATTAGGAAACCTTTGTGTCTTGCAAATGTTTAACTCTATCAGTCTGCTAAACTAGTAAAATTCTAGGTAAGGGTCTTATTTACTCCAAGGGGAAGGTGTTAGCCCCGTAGGAACCTATCCGAAAATAGTTCTTAAATTTAGTCTATAAGATGTGCTAGAAAAATATTTATTCAATTATATGCTAAAAATGTTTAAAAGAAGTGATAAAAATAGGTTAAAATGATTTGAAAATGATTTTTAAAAAAATTATGAGGTATACAAAATATACATTATGTATATAGCATATACGTACATGATATATAGGGTATTTGGAATATGCATGTATTAGTAAGTAGTAGTTAGGATAAGGTGAGAAAAATGTAGTAAAATAATTTAAACTAATTTGTAGCGAAAATGTATGAAATTTATATAAAAATTATAAGTAATATGCATGTATATATAAAATGATATACAAAAAGATATAAGATATATATGTAATGTGGGAAGTGACATATTAAAGCAATTGTGAAATAGTGTTCATGTAATATGAAGGTGGTATGTGAAATATACATAAGATAAGACCTATATGAAAGTGAATATATAAGTGGCTAAATGACTTGCGACTATATGTATGTATATATATAAAATAGTGTGTGTAGTATATGTGTATATATAAGGAAATTAATCCATGATAGATGATATGTTACATGGAAGAATAAGTATACATAACTAGATGTTAATACATGAGTAGAAAATATTTTAAAAGTATACATATAGGAATGGGTTAAATAGTAACTATAGAGTATATAAAAACAAATATGCATATATAAATAAAGGTATCAAAACTGTAATTTAATAATATGCAAAGTATATTTAATAAAATAATCAACGTATAATATTTGTAAAAATAATATATATGTACAAGAAATTAATATTCTTGTTATGAAATAATAAAAGAAGACAGAGATATTATAGAGAAAGAGAGAAGGAGAAAGTTCTTATTTCTCTTGATGGGATGAAATACAATGATGGAGAACCCCTCTATTTATAGGGATAATTTCTTATTTTTCTCTACAAACATAAGGCTCCACTATAATATAAACACATATGTATCCTACTACAATACAAATACCTTTATAGACATTCACTATAATACAAATATGTTTATAACACTCCCCTTGAATGTCTATTTGATAGATAATGTGCCTCGTTAAAACCTTACTAGAAAAAACCCGATTGGGGAAAAATCTAGTGAGGAAGAGAAGTACACATATCTAATAATACGCATTATGTTTGCCCCTCATTAAAAACATAAGGAAAACCCAGTGGGACAAAACCTCGTAAGGAAAAGAGTACGGCGTATTAACTCCTCCTAATGACAACATCCTTGAATCTTTGCATCCCCGATCTTTGCCATCTTCCCAAAAGTTGCGGTTGGTAAAGATTTGGTGAATAAATCGACCAATTATCGCTTAGCGAATTGTTGCACATTGATATCACCATTCTTTTGGAGCTCATGTGTAGAAAAACTTTGGCGGAATTGCTTCGTCCTATCTCCTTTTATGAATCCTCCCTTTAGTTGTACTGTGGTAGCGTATCTTCAGACAAAATTGTGGGTACTTTGTCGCAGTTTAAACCACATTTTTTCTCTAATGAGATTATCATGGACCTCTGACCCACTACATTCTCGGCTTGCTTTCGCAGGCTAGCTATTATCTCAGCATGATTTGATGAAGCCCACCTACGAGAGACTGCTTTGTAGATCTCAAGATATTGCAGTATCTCCACATGAACCGTGCGGTTTGAGATCGAGCTGTGTGGGTCGAGATAAATACCAACTTATCAGCATAATAACAGATGGACTACAATTATTAGAATAAAAAATAAGCCCATATCGGTAGTCCCTTTTAGATACCGCATTATGTGTTTTATCCCATTACAATACTCCTAGTAGAACAGAACTATACTGCTAACAAATTAACCGAAAAGGCTATATCGGGCCTTGTAGTGTTAGCAAGATACATTAGTGCACCAATTGCACTAAGATATGACCGCCGGACCAAGAATTTCCTCATTTACTTTCACTTGAGAGTCCGGAATGGATCCTTATTCACATCAAGTGATCGAACAACACATAGGAGTACTTAATGGATATGCACCATCCATATAAAATCTTTTCAACACCTTTTATGTATAGCGGTTTGATGAATAAAGCACCATTTTCAAATGCTCAATTTACGGACCAAAGACATAATTGTCTTTCCAAGGTCTTTCATCTCAAATTCCTTCTTTAAATAATCAATTGCCTTTCGAAGCTCTATTGGAGTTCTAATAAGGTTTATGTCATCTACATAAACAACAAGTATGACAAACTCCGATGTTGTTTTCTTTATCAAAACACATGGGCAAATTTCATCATTTATATAACCTTCCTTAGATAAATATTCACTAAAACGGTTATACCATGCGTCAGGTACTTCCAAACCATACAATGATCTGCAATCTAATTGAATACATTTACCGAGACTTTGAATGATAGCGGGCATTTTAAATCCTTCGGGGATTTTCATGTATATCTAGATTTATCAAGTGATCCATAAAGATAAAGTTGTAACTACATCCATCAAATGCGACACCAAGCCTCTCATGGACAGTGAAACTATAAGATAACGCAATGTTATTGCATCCACGCTGGTGAGTATGTCTCTTCATAGTCGACACCAGGCCTTTGTGAAAATCCTTATTACCTTGAGCGTGCTAATACCTTTGTACTTCATTTTCTCATTTTGTTTTACTTAAGAGACATTTACCAATGAGCAATATAGTAGGTGTTTGAGCTATAGGTCCAAAAACTTCACATGACAAAGTGAATTCAATTCTGATTGAATTGCTTCTTGCCATTTGGCCAATCATTTCTTTGTCGACGTGCGCGAGGATTGAGGTTCAAGATCCTCACTATCTTGCATGATTTTTGTTGCAGCATTATATGCAAAAGACATAATCCACCACTATTTTGATCGATTAATTCCAGCATCACTTAAATTTATGGATAGTTCCTCATTTTCTTGAGTCTCAGGCTCATTGATTTCTTCATGGATATCAAAATTGCTCAAGTCTTGAACTTCCATATGTGGTTCTATCGTAGTGTCATCTTGACCATTTATTTTCTTTTTCTAGGATTTGATCCTTGGGAACCCAATGGTCTACCTGCACTTTGAGCGTGCTTTGGACTCATTGGATATGACACTAGTAGATGGTCCTTCAGGGACATCAATTCCAGATGGGACATTCTCACGCGGGAATATACTTGACTTAGTAATTCTTTTAAAATGCAATAATGCGTGGCATTTGATTTGCAATTTTCTGTAGATGAATAATCTTTGGCGCTTCACGCCACAAATAGAAACCGTGGATCAGATGAGACAGTGATGGATTTTTCCACAAAATTTCTCTTTTGATTTCACAATTTTCTCCCCCTAATTTTGGAAAATTGTCTCGTCAAACCACGACAATGCCTCGTCGAAGCGATGGCCATATCTTCAGTTAATGGTTCAAGGTAGCCGAATAGTGGAGGGCGATTCAAACCCAACATAAATTCTAACCTTCTTTGGGGACCCATTTTTGTGCGTGTGGTGGTGCTACAGTACATCCATAAACATCCAAAAATTCTCGGATGAGAAATATTAGGTTCTTGACCAAAACCAATTGTAACGGAGAAAAATTATGATTATTGTCGGTCTGAGGCGAACAAGTGTTGCAGCATGAAGTCATGACCCCAAGCGAAGCGGACAGCCTAATTTTCATGAGCAATGGCCTTGCTATCAATTGCAGATGTTTAATTAGTGACTCGGCAAGGCCATTTTGAGTGTGAACATGAGCTACATGATGTTCAACTTTTATCCCAATTAATAAGCAATAATCATTAAATACTTGAGATGAAAACTTTGCAGCATTATCAAGGCGAATGGACTTAATTTGATTATCGGGAAATTGTGCACTGTATGTCATTATTATTTGTGTCAATAATTTTGCAAACGCCCGGAGTTATGAGATGACAATAGGCACACATGAGACCATCTAGAGGAAGCATCTATTAGGACCATGAAGTATCTAAACGACCCACTAGGTGGGTGGATAGGTCCCAGATATCCCCATGTATGCGTTCCAAGAATGCAGGGACTCAATCTCAACCTTTGTTGGTGATGGTCTCACAATTAACTTGCCTTGATAACAAGCACTACAAGAAAATTTACCATTTGAAGAGAATCTTCAAAGTTCTTTAATGGGTGCCCATTCCAATTTTCTATAATTCGTCTCATCATTATAGATCCGGGGCGTCCCCGGTGATGCGCTAAAGTACAAAAGTATTGGAATTAGTAAACTTTGGTTTTACTATGAGATGTGTCTCAATTGCACTAATCTTTGTCAATACAAGCCAGAAGATACAGCAGGGAACTTTGTTGGCTTGATGCATTCACGTGTTGCTATATGTTAAATAAACATATCTCATACCAAATTTTATTTGGGAGTTTATTCTCATAACCAACGATTTAGCTATAATTGGACGCCACAATTTTTGCTAAACCAGCATATATGAATCGGCATCATCAACATGATTTTATAATTTGGAATTTCTTTTAATTTAATAATTTGTGAGCAACAACCTTACGAAAATCAATTGCAAGTTGATATCAAAACACATGTGATCATTCCATAGATGCATCTATTAGCAAACGGTTCACATGGTAGGTGAATGGGCCTATATTCACCTTTTTATAAGTTCCAAAATTTCCTGATAATTCCAATCGCTGATTCTATCACGAGAACAAGCAACACAAAAGAATTCTTGAAGAATCATTTATTTCTTCAACATATAGCCACGTGAATTCTCAATTATTTTGCATCACATTTGAGCGGGATGGCCAACCGGTTATGCCAACTATTTATTAAACTTCTAGTTTACTTTCGTATGTGTTCATCATCATACTCATATTTATAATACTACAAATAAAAAAATCGGCGGGTAATCTTTTACATAAATATTTAAAACCCGCTTCAATTGTAATAGCATGAAGATATTAGATCTTCCCATAATTTATAGTCTCATTTTTTTTCAATGTCCTTGAAACTTATAAGTTTCCTTTTGAGACTTACTACAACAATTTCATTTCTTCAGGTAGTAATGCATTAAGCTCTTCAGGAGCTCTCAATTAATTTTGTATATACCACATATTCAAATCATATCAAAATAGTTTCTCCACATAGTTTGCTTTGAAACAATTTTGAATGTTGATGGCCCTTTTCATGGAAACGGACTTATAGTCTTAACGGATCCAATC
Organism: Datura stramonium; assembly: GCA_018107945.1. Classification (NCBI taxonomy): domain Eukaryota; kingdom Viridiplantae; phylum Streptophyta; class Magnoliopsida; order Solanales; family Solanaceae; genus Datura; species Datura stramonium. The sequence continues at coordinate 70,819 of JACEIK010007267.1, forward strand.
ATATCGTGCCTTTGGTGGATGACCATCTTCAGGTGGTCATACCTTTCTTTTAGGCTATTCCACAAAACAAGTGGATCCTTAATCATGAGATATTCAATTTTAAAATTTCGTCAAGATGATGGCGTAAGAATATCATAGCCTTAGCACGATGCGATTTGATGCTTTGTTGTCACTTTTAATGGTGTCTCCAGACCCATTGCATCCATATACCCATTGCATCATTATAGTTTGACATCCAAACACCCATGAAAGGTAGTTAATTGCTAGAACTTTGAAAGGCAGATTAGTCATATTAAAAAAGAAAAAGAAAAAATAATACCTTGGCCTTCAAATTTTGAGACGGTAGAGTCTTAGAGCAACAATATCATGAGAATATCACTCGTGGTTAAGTAGCCATCTTTGAAAAGAATTTTTAATTTTCTTACCTCGGATCTTTCAAGTGAGTGCTCCCGAGCGGGCTTCTCATGATAACGTGTTATGAAATAATAAAAGAAAGAACAAAGAATATTATAGAGAAAGAGGGAGAGAAGTTCTTATTTCTCTTGATGGGATGAAATACAATGATGGAGAACCCCTCTATTTATAGGGATAATTTCTCCTAATTTTCTCCAAAACATAGACTTTCACTATAATATAAACACCATATCCTACAATACAAATACTTTTATAGACATTCACTATAATACAAATATGTTTATAACATATACTTCATACTTGAGTTTTTAAAAAAAGAAATGCCGAAATGGGTCAGACAAATGGTTTGAAAATTCTGCAAGACATGTTATATATAGAATTGGGCCAGCAGCCCACTTTCAACAAAATTTGGCAGATTTTAAAATTTTGGGCCTAGTTTTGAGATCTCTTTTGGACTTTTGAAAATAAATAATATATAAAATTGCCTCTTTTATTATTACTTTGCCTAAAAAAATAAACATGTCTCAAAAAATATTATTTATGAAGAAGAAAGTTATACGCGTCATTAAATTTATTTATTTTTAAAAGAAAAGATGTATCATGTTTAAACTCTTTTTCCTGAAAAATCTTTGATGAAACAATTATATTTGACATGCGCTTATGAAAAAACTTCATCTTTGAAGAGCCCAAGGAGTGCAATCTGCACTTGATTCGGGAGCTTATGAAAAAAAAAAATTCTATGAAAGGAGGTCAATAATAAATAGATTGTGAGTTTGCACAACATCACACAAAACACACAAGGGTTAGCAAATAATTCAATAATAAAAAAGAAGTGGTAAGAAGGAAGCATAATAATTGTTGAGTTCTTTTCAAGAGACCATCTTCTTTGACTATACAAGAATATGCGGAGCTCAACATGTCTGGAAGCACAGGAGAACGTTCGTTTGCTGATATTATTACTCCATTCCAAAGGTTTGACTCAGAGAGATGCAAGGATCCTATTAGCTGTAAGCCCACGTATATTAGACAAGATTGAATTTCGAAGTGAGAACTCTCAGCTCCGATTTTTTGACATGAAAAAGAAAAGAATAAAAGGATTAGAGATCATTTAACTAATCAAGAAAAATACATAAAAAAGAGAGCTAGCACAACAATAGTTTTCAAACTAGCTAGTTTATATAGCAATTGAAGAAATTTTTAATAACAAAAGCATTCAAAAATAAAAGAGGGATGTTAATTATTCTTAGGCAAATAATATTCTCTAGTTACTTTTACTTCTCCAAAAGTTAGTCAAAATAGCAAGCATACTACAAGACAGGCTTAAAATCTCAAGTCTCAAACAAATAAAATAGCTCTTTCAATACTTTAAATAAGTCACATTTGTTTTAAGGGAGAGGCTTGCAACTAGAAACTAAATTAATTTGAAGGTGCAATTATTGGAGCCCCAAAACTTACAATAAAATTATTTCAAATACAAATAATTAATCAATTAAGAGGGCTATTCCACTTAAACAATTGAAAGTGATGAAGATACATAATCATACACATTGGTCCTAAAAAGAAATTAAACTCATGTAATACTACAACCATCTTTGCACACGTGATAAAGATTTTAGAAATGTAGATTCAAAGACAAAAAGGATGAGATGATTTACTTGCAAAGATCATTGTCATTATACTAACTAAGCAAATCCAACTAGAAAAACTCACATTGGGCTTAGGGATAATCAGGCTCGAACTTTTGGTTGCTTTTGGCGGATTGCTTACTAGGTTGGATCGGATGTCAACCTGTGGATGTCGATATGTGGGGTGATCGAACCGACTCATCTACAACTCATCTTTGAAAACAAGATGCGCTCTACTTTAAATAATTAATTGCTATTAGTTCAACCTAAACATGTGTAAACACTTGACAATATAGGAGAAATGGTTTCAAAGTTTGTCCCACATGCTTCATTCTTGCCACTTCTTTACCAATTGTTTAGCTTAATTTTTCATCCAATAAGCCAAGAAACTATTACTTATTTAAGGATCTAAACAAATACTACAATCATTCATACCAAGTAAGATAAGACTCATCCCAATTTTTTGGCTAATTATTCATGTTAAGTGAACTAAATTTATACTTGTTCAAGTCACACTCAAGAATTTAGTTCAAGTTGTTCTTAACTCTATTGTCATATTCAAACGTCCAGATAAGCAATACAATAAAGATCTCAAAGCACAATGGTGATCCTACTCTAAAACTCGTAAAACCACTTCATGCTAATTTAACGATTGGAAAACTATATTCAAGTGCATAGCTAATCAGAGACATGTCAAAATAGTTGCTGCCATGCCCATGTTCAAATCAACATCACAATGGTCTTAACTAGACCAACTCATAATTTTGAACCTCAAACCGACATAGAAATAATTAAATAGTAATAAACAGATAGCTGATCCATACCTACAACTTCAAACTTCATAAAGTTTGTTTCCAACTAATTCAAGATTGCAAACACTCTTCAATCATACAATCCGATATACATAAAGCCGAACGACCCCGATCTGTTTTACTTTAACATTTTTTTTAATTATATCTAGTAAACAACAGTGTGCCATATTCCAAACACAATCAATAAACTGTAAAGCTAAACATAATGCAACAAGTCGGGGAGGAATGTTACCTTGTGTTGTGCGGGCGATTAAGGTCGGAGGTTGTCAAGTTTTTAACTAGCGACTCCAAACACGAGTAAACAAAGGGTCGATAAATGCAGTAAGGCAGTAGATGAGAAAAACAGAAGCACGAAAGTGAGAAAAATTAGCAATATGTTTGTGCAGTTCCAGTTTACTGCTCTTTTTTTCGGGCTTTTTCAGTGTGTTTATGCGTGTATGTGTGTGTGAGAGTATGTGCTTGAGTGAAAAATTGAGTCCCCTCCAGTTCTCACCATCTATCTCCTTTTATAGGAGAAGATGAGAGTTCTGAAAATTCACAACAAAGAGGATTCAAATTTGAATATTGATGTGACAAATTGCGTGAGACAAAAGAGAAGAAATCAGAGAAAAGTTTGACAAAGGAGCACCTTACCTGCTATGAACTGTTGAGAAACTCACTCACACTAAAGTGATGGGAGTCAATGAAATTATCGGGTCTTGGGGGTTGAGGTGACAGGGCAGACAGGGACCGGAGAGGAGGTCACTGGTCTGGCAGATGGGGTCGCGGGTTTCGTTTGCGATGGGGGCTGGTGCGGTAGCGTCCAGCCGGTGGGCAGACGGGCGAAGGAGGCTGGTGATGGTGGAGGTCGGTGGAGAGAGAAGGAATGTCGAGTTTGCGGAGAGAGGGAGAGGTGAAGGGAATAGTGGTTTTTTGGGTAGTTCAGGGAGATTTGTGTCGGGTCATTTGGCCCCACGGGTCGAAATTATGGACCGTCTGATCACTTGGATCAAACGGTTGTAATTAAATGAGAGATAAAAAAATAAAAATAAATAAATAATAATTGTATATATATATATACACAACATATATATATTAAAGGAGAAAATTAATTAATTAATTAAAGGCCGTTAGATCAAAATGGACGGATGAGATCGAAGTGACACAATCTATGTGCTTGCCTACGTGGCATACATGGATTGGTTGAATCTTGGTGGCAAGGATTGAGAAAAATATGGCTAATTTTAATTTATTTGTTTGTGTTTGTTTTTGGTTTTTGCAATTTAAAACAAAACTAATTTTATTTCAATTTTAGACACTTCTTATTAAAATAGCATTAATGGTAAAAATTTGAAATCATTAAATTGTAAAATACATTCTTGTAAAAATAAATAAAATCAAGATGAATTATTAATCAAATGTAATTAAGCTTCTGAACTTAAACAAAATAAAATATTTTTTTGCGAAAATGGATTAATTTAAATTATAATCGACTTAAAATTGATAATTTAATCTATGTACTCACATAAAATACTTATTTTTTGACATGAATAATATAATATATAT
>JACEIK010007268.1:21440-32937 GCA_018107945.1 Datura stramonium
TAAATTAGGAAACAAAATCCCAAAATCTTCTTTACACTGTTGTCTGCATTTTTAGAGTTAAAGTTCATTGACACTTGATTCGATTGTTACTTTGGTCCAGACCCTATGGGATCGATACTTGGCTTACTCTAGCCACTTTACTACTTGTTCGACCACGTGCACTTGCGTGTAGTTGCGAAACAAGCCGCAAACATTATGTCCATCTAGAATAATGTTTGATATGAGATGGACTAAAGCCAGTCGCAAGTCAGATACAATGGAAGGAGAGGGTACCAGCGAGGTGCCACAGTTGGGGGACTGCCCAGCCTGAGGGTGAAGTAGAGAACTTCTTTTCAATCTCCCCAGCATTCCTCCGGGGCACTAGGAACTTTATAGGGTAATAGACACGCAAGTACTACTCCCAGTTTTTCCTACACCCTCGGATTAGGATGTTAAGAGTACAGTATATATGATGGCTTACTTAGTAGCTATTCAATATTAGACAGGGACAATAACTACTTTGGATGACCTGAAAGGTGTAAGAGGTGGTGAAATTGTGGGATTTTTACCTCCAGCCTTTAGAGTTTGTTGAGTTTCATACTTCATCCTTACTATAGTACGATATGGTTAATTCTCGCCTCCCAGCTATTCTTAATACAGCAGAGAGCGCGAGTATTGGCACTATGTTGGCAAGAGTAAATTGTAAAGGAGGACTAAACTCGAAGATTCTTGGGGGGGTGTCAGAAATGTAGTTAAGACCCCTAGTACTTAAATAAGTCACCTACACCTTTACTATAGTAAAGATCAGGATAGAACGTAAGATTGCTCATAGCAGCCACGTATATATGATGGTCCAGAAGCAATACACTCCCAATAATAGTAAAGCTCAGGTCAGAAATTGGCTAATGCAACCGTAGTGTGTTAATAACTATATGGAATTACCTGAAGAATAAAGCCTACAACCCTCAGGCTATTATGTTGAGGGGAAGAGAGATTATATCATGGGAACTAGCCCATGTGCGGGTCAGGACGATAAAGGTCAAGAGACTTAGGAAGTAGTATACTTGCTAGTGTAGTGCATGAGGCACGAATCTCGGATTTCAGCCTATAGAAGTAAGGGCATGATATGATCATCTAGCTCTAGAGGAGAACAGAACCACCTCTAGGTTGTAGCGGAATGATAGAGTGGGGAATCACCATTGAATGTCGGGAATTAAGCATCAGGCTGTTATTTAATGGATAGTGGGATTGTAACATAGAATACTTCAATATTACCACTAGTTGCAAAGGCAAAGGAGTGACAGTACAAAGACCCTAGCCTAGTACAGCCCAGAGACAGGGCCTAAGAAAAGGAATCATCAGCCTTCAAGATAGCAGGGGGCGGAGTCTTAGGACCCAGATATTGACTCTGCATTCCAAACGTGGCAGGGCATTGTTAGTAGATGGTAGTAAAGGTACACTATGTCCGTTATTCTCTTCAGTAAGATTCCATGGAAACTTACCCGGTTATAACAAAATGAAAAGACTTATTAGGGGCAGGTGGAGAAGAAAGGTATTTCTAAGCTATAGCACGACACTCCAATTACCAGAAAGTAAGGGCTAGACATCAGGACCGTGATGGGCTAACTCATGAAATAGTTGTTCTTGTATGAGAGTTGGAAGTTGCCAATACGAATTTAATTACAAAATTGCCTCGTACCAGGTGTAAACTTGACCCTAATTAAGTCAATCATGAAATATTATTGTGATCAACTCATTTATTGCCAATTAAAATTACGTTTCAGTTGAAAATTATGCTAAGTTGTATACCAGAGAGATAGTCCGATAGCATAGTGTCCTAATGTCTATTATCTCTGACAAAGGGGCACAGTTTACAGCTGGAGTTTTGAAGTCATTCTAGAGAGAAGCTCGAAGATAGATACGAGCGTGTATACTATACTTCAAGGAAGTTTAGATAACCATCTATCTCTTATGGAGTTATATACGATAGCAGTCACCATTTCAACATTAAGATGATGCCTTATGAGGCTATATATGGATTGAAGTGCAGATCCCACACAGGATGGTGTGAGATTCTACGAAGTAAGGGAATTAGGGTTAATTGGACTTGGAAAGATGCACCAACCATAAGAGAGGATGGAGCTCATAAGAAAGCTGTTACTGACAAGCCAGTCCGATTCCTATGTACAGTGTAGGGAGTTGGAGATTGAGGCAACAACAGGGTATTCTTGAAAATTTTTCCAAAGAAGGGCGTTGGGAGATTTGGTAAGAAGGGCAAGCTCAGCCCTAGATTCACTAAGCTATACTAGACCTCAAGTTGCCTACGAGTTAGAGTTGTGTTCGGAGGCTAAGATCGGTTCATCAACACAATGCTAGCACGTAAGGGACCTTTCACCAGTTATCCCAGTTGAGGATGCTCAGGTTATATAAGAGTCGTCCCATGAGGAGACTCCAATAGTTATATTAGATCATCATGTCCATAGGAGCTATCTTGAGAACCAAAGATATAGCTTATTAGAGTATTATGGGGGAACAAAAATATAGAAGAGATGAATTGAAAAGTTAAGGATGACGCGAAACCTAGATATCTACAGTTGTTCCAGGCTCTATGAAGATAGTATACAGACTTAGCTAATTTCAGTTAAGGCAAGGTTGTTTCAGATGCTATGTAGTTGACTTTGCTTCTATTGTTACCAGTTGCTTACATACATATGTTATTACGATGTTATTCAGCTTCAGATAGCATCCTTTGAGGCGCTGTGCTGAACTTTTCTACATTTCAGGTTTCAAAATAGTCCATGTTAAAGAGGAGACTCTGCCAAAATTTCTCGTGCAATGGTTATAGGAGCTGAGTCTCTTGAGTTTAAGATTACATTCTAGGACTAATGTTCCTAAGGAGGGGATGATGTTTCAACCCATAAGTTTCTACCGTTTAACCGATGTGTGCATACATATGTTGAGAGTTTTGGAGTACGACACATGCGAGAAAAGGCCAAAAGATTGGAGCCCATGAGTGCATCGTCGAGTGAAGAGGAGGCCGAAGCAGAGGCAGGGCGCAAAGAGCGCCTCTGCCCCGATACCTTGAGCGGTGCATCGATCCCAACTCTTGGCGCTGTGGGCGGCACGCTGCACCTCCCATGCACCGCCTACCTATATATATGTTAAGTGTGAAATTTTTTCTTATTAAAATATTTCCCAATTGAGAGCTCCGGTTAGCGGCGATTTCCTCTCGAGGATTTCATCATATTTGAGCCAAATTATGTCGCTAAATCACCTCCAAATGTCAATTCTTCTCACGTAATGATTCCTAGGCCTACAAAGAATGTCCCTGCGAAGTTATTTCTTGAAATTTTTTGCTCAGAGTACCGGAATCCTACCGATTAAAAGTTGTTGGAACCACTTCTAATTAGTCCTAAGCGACTGCAAGTGATGGTAAGCATTTCTACGTTCTAGACTCTCGAGAAATTGTGATTTTTCATCGAATTGAACGAAGTTGAATTGTAGTTAATGTTCTTTGAAAGATATAATTTTTTTTAGATTACTACTAATAAAATAGCTTTATTCTCTCAGTGAAGAGGCAACAATTGAGTGGAATTATCAGCTATAGGTTGGAACTATTTGGATAAACGAGAATCGACATTTGAGGTATGTTAAGGTTAACCTCTTTCGGCAAGTATTCTCGTCATATAGTGATATGAACCATATTTGTATAAGTGGGTTGATGTATATATGTTATGATTAGCTATTGCGAGAAGATAATAATTATATATGTTGTGGTTAGCTTCTATAAGCTGAATTAAGATTGCATGGTAGTATCCCTCATCGGGAAAGAGTATATTAAGTATGACTAACGGAGGGAGCATTGTAGGGATTTCCCTGCTCACTCGTTTACAGTTTAGAGAGGTTTTGATATCTTGCTATCATACCATGGCCTTGGAAGCTTGTAGTTAGCTGTTGTTCCTAACTTGGTAAAGTTGGACAGCATAGGGCGTAGCCGAGCGACATAACCTTTAGTTTGACACCTATAGTGACAAAAAACTTGCCCAGAGGCTGTTGGTGTACCCTGAAGCCTCCAGGGCTAGGATCTCGATAGGGTGGTCGTATCTTCGAGTTGATGACAGCAGGGTTGCCTAATGAGCTGAGTGACGGCTTGCCATATGATTAGCTATTGTCAATAGCCGTTAGCCTCAATCGACTTATCATTTGTCATATGGGTCGCATAGGAAACCACCCTAGCTGTTAGAAATCTCATGGACTAAGTGACGTCCTAAGGGAAAACCTTGTCCGGGATTAGATGTGGGGCCAATGCCCCAGGCTACTTTTATAGGTGCCTAGGTGCATTTTGTCGTGAAGGCATAGGTCTAGATATACCTACCTACAAGGCTATGAACCGCCCAGGGAAGCTACTTAAATTTTGGATAGACTAAGTTAGTGTCTAAGAGACTAAAGCCTTAGTATCACAACATTACCGTTAGGATAAGAATTATAGCATGTTGCCTGTGGAAGGTTTGGGCTAACTGCTTAGGAATGTATCTGGTTGGTAGTAGCCCAGTAGTCGTCCTAAGCGAAGGAATCATATAGACGGTCGCCTGCAACCTTGTTGTTCGTTTATGAACTACCATTGTCCTAGTATGCCCTTTAGAGTATCGCTCAAGCCACTCCAGACCTCGCCCTATTCTTCCTAGGCAATTAGAGTTTGAAAACATTTCCAGGACCCCTGGATAGGTGAGGGCCCCTAGGGTGTGCCTATTGACATCTATATAGACTATTTCTGGGGTGAATAGTGGTCGCTTTCGGTATAAGGTGATAGGTATGCGTTTTTAGAGGCTAGATTGAGACTAAAAGGGTAGTACTTTAGTCGGGATTGACCCCACCTTGTATAGCCTTTTGTTGACCAACTTTAGGATTGCTAACTGTGTCGTCTCCTACAGGGCTATAGATCGCTCAAAGGTGCTATGTGATGTCGCTTAGAAGAGCCATGTGATGTCTGAAAGGACTATATTCATGCCTATGAAGTCATATTTAAGTCCATCTGTGCATGGACCTTTTCTTATGCCATACTAGCATTACTGATCCTCCGTCGAGCCTTCTTTGCCTTGGGTGCAGTTCCAGGAGCCTAGCGGGCTCAGACACTATTTCAGGAGCCCAGCGTGCTCAGTTGCAGACCCAGAGACTAGGTAGGATGGCTATAGTTACCCGTAGAATCATAAGGACCTTGTTAGGGGCATATAGATTAAATTGTACTTTCCAGGGCTTATAGGGGCCCCGGTAGGTTATTTCTATGTTGTTTGCACCTTTCAGGCTTATGGGGCTAGGTTAGGTTCTTATTTATATACTTTCTTGATAGATATAGTTATGGATGTATAGCCATGCAGCTTCTGTTCTTATTTGTGTAGTGGTTTACTAGACGTAATTTATGGATAAGAAAGCTTACAGATTAACTTTTGCCCTTAGTCGTTGACTACTTTCAGTTCTTTATAAGCTTCTATTCATCTTTTATTACTTCCTTACATATTCGGTATATATTTTACTTACGCACACGCATAGGGCGCTGCATACTTGCCTGCAAGTTTAGACAAATAGGCTCAGGACCTCCATTAGCGGCTATTCGGAGTCAGTAGATTGGTCAGCTCCTTTCATTAGGAGTTGCCAGGTAGTGGAAGGTTGCTCTTTTTTTGTACAATTTTGGGTAGGTCGGGGCCCTGTCCCGACCACTATTCCACTCTTAGAGGCTTGCAGACTACAATTTTTCAGTTTTTGGTTGTTGTTGGCCATGTGGGGCCAATGTATGTTGTGTTATGCGTGCTATCCATGTAGGGCCTAGTTTAGCTAGTTAGTTAGCAACCTTGTCAACTATAGTATGAATATGATGCCTCTTTTCCTTCTGTTATGACTAGACAGCATGGTGGTCTTGTCGGCCTACATAGAATCCCTTTATTGTTGTGTTTGTTGGGTTAGCAGTTTTCTTATACAAGTTTCTATGTGGTCTTGTCGGCCCAAGCCTGTGTTTAAAGCCGAGATATAGCAGTTTATTTTTTTGATTTTTAGTTGCTGGCAGGAACAGAGGTGCATATGCCAAGCCAGGTCAGCTTAGGTCCCAATATGACATTAGGTGATAGTCATGCCTCCCAAGGTGGGGCATGACATTGATAATGTATTTACTGAGGTGAATGATGAAACTGACTATGCTAGTGCTATTGTACCTCCTTGGGTGAATGTTCCTACTTTCAATATTAATGGTAATATATATGTTATGTGATGTCAGCTAAGAGCATGCAAGTGCACATGGTCGTCAAGTAATATAGGACTGGAAGTCTCGATTATCGATCTCTCAGAGACTTGTCAGATCAATAGTTATAAGGATATTACTTTATTTCCCTATTCTAACAAATAGATAAAATAGAGAAGGCTTTGAAGAGTTAATCTACTAAAGACTTGAAATATAAAATTATTTAACACTAAGATTGTTGCAGATTAGTTTGTACATCAAATGATGATGAAAATATAGGGAATTGGTACTTTCACATCAGGTTGAGTTCTCAAGATGTAATTACTCTTGATTGATTCCTCCTAAGGTTGCTAGTTGCAACTTACTATCCCAGTTCTTGCCACTCTCCCGAGAATCCAAGAAATATCTCATGAACCTTAATGCCTATATCCCTATGGTCGCAGTAGAAACATGAAATAATGGTTATGGCTACTTGTATTTCAACTAAATAGGGTTGAAGGATATATTTCTATCCTCAACAACAACTTCTAACCTCCAACCAATGGGCCAAAGGATGTTTGAATTCCTATTTTGTATTTACTTTTATCCCTTTCAATTCCCTTTTCCAAGTTCAACAAAATGCCAACAGATTTACTCACAAGTTGATCAGGCCAGTGAATAAGCAATTAAAACAAAATATAAACAACATTTATGAGAGAATCAAAACTAGGAATCAACAGTCTTTCAAACTTCAACCATCAACTGTGGCTAATACACTAGAATGGGCATTTAGCCACTCATAACTAAGCGGAAAAACATAGGAAACATTATCATTCTTAGTAAAACAAAAAAGAAAAGAATAAACCTAAGTAGAACTTGTCTCTCCACTAAAAGTTATGTTTACAACCTTCAAAATAATGAACAATATGATAATCGATCTGCTAAAAACGCCCAAGATGTTTTACATATAGTTGAACCTTAAAATGACGCTTTTGCCCTCAAATATTTGGCCTAAGAATCAGCAAAATCTCATCTAAGAGAGGTCTAGCGCACCGCTCCATGTATAACTCCACAAAGTTAGTAAAATTTCCGGTGAAGAATAGCTTCTGGCGCCCCACTCTCACCATAGCACCAGAGTGTTAGTCAAATTCTTGAGCTTCAAGACCCTTCTGGTGCCCACGCTCACCATAGCACCAGAATGTTAGGAAAATTTTCTATGTTTGGAATGCTTTTGGGGTTCCATGCCATCCATATCGCCAAGGTGTTAGTCAAATACTCATCTCTCGAGCTGAAGTACCTAGTTCCCCATGCCATCCATATCACCAACTTTGGTGCATTTTCTATGAAACACAAGTGTTGGGCGTGCCACACCAACCATAGCCTCAGGCCGGCTTTCGCAAACTCTTCTTGTTTACACCTTGAGTCATTTTTGGGTCCTTTTTCCTTGGTTTCCTGCTTAAAACTTCTAGAAGCATTAGCTCACAAGACACATGAAAACATGAATTCATACATTTCATAGGGATTATGAACTCAAAACAAGGCTAAATATGGTAAAAATATGGCAAATGGGCATAAGATTATGCCCAAAATCACCACCCCACATTTATATCATAGTTTACCCTTGAACAATCCTCAACTCAATGCACAACCTCATATTTTCTTATCACTTATCACCTTTATCAATTCACACTCAAACAACCAGCAGAGAGCATACAATTAAGTAGTTCATCAACTTCTAGCAATTCACATTAAGCACACCAATGTTATTCATATTCTAGACTACACAACTTCTATAACTGACTCATTTTTCGAAATAGGGCCAACATGATTAAGTACAAAACATGAAACATGTATTATACCAACTTAGAATCTTATGCCACTCACTTTTAGTGATGTTCTTCTCTCAAATTGGCAATGCAAAGCATGGAACATAATAAGTAAGGCATACTCACGCTAAAAAAAGATGTATCATATATATGCAACATACCATAAGCTTGCCCTACATGTACACTTAGACTACTTAGCCATTTCAAGAAATTACGATCATAAGGACTTGTCTTGGTTGTAATGTCCGCTAAGAAATGGGTAAGAATGATTTTTCTTTTATAGTGACTACAAATCCTAAGCACTCTTAAGACATCTTTTATCTTTCAAGTCCACCACTTTTTCCTTGTTTGTTCATCTGTCACTCTACTCACCCTTTTTCTTTTCTTTTCATGCCCCTTTTTTCACTACTTGACTGCTAGTCTTTGCTCATAGAATCACTAAGAATATTCATTCTTAAAACTCTTTATTTAATTTAATAGCAGCAAGGAAATAACACATTTTATGGGAACTCCTTCTACCTACTTTTCTCTTCTTACTTGCCACCCCATTTTCTTTCTTTCCCTTGTCGTTCATGCCTTGGTAGACCCTTACTTTTAAGCCTCAAAGTGCCTATGACTACATTGGATTAACAATTCTAGAGGTCTAACAGAAAAATGGGAATAAGTTACTATTGTGGCTAAGAAAAGAATAAAGCTTATGGATCAAAGGGGTTAACTAGGGAAGATGTTCCGGAAGGTAAAAACAAACATGGAAAAACATGGCTTTTTCAAAGAAACGCCTTGATCATCTCTTATTAATTCTCTATACACTTAGCTATCCAATATACACTATGGAAAGTTCTAGATGATAAAATTTATATAAAACAAAGCAATTAATCTCACCTCACATGGAATCAAGACTCTAGTCGGCTTCCTATAGCTACACATTTATACAATCACATAGAATGACATTTCTCATTATTATCATGAATTCAAGTATTGATTAAACTGTATGATCTTAAGGGGTTTTATCCAAATTTTCATGAAATTCTAGATGATTTATTTATGGGTCCATTCTCTTCATATTTCAAAGTATTTTTTAAGATCTATGGGAAGATTGTATATTTATTTTTGATTATTAATTTATGATTTAAAATTTTAGACAATCATGCCCAATTATGCAAGCTTCATGAAATTTCAAGTTTATGATTCTATTATGATGTTGATTCTTATAAGCCCTAATTTATGATATATGACATGATTTCCTACAAGTACTATTCATGAATTCATGAACCTCAAGTATGATGATTTCTCAAGTATGTATGTTTTTCATGATTTATTAATTTATGATTTTGGCCATCTCACAAGCTCTTTTTTCATGGTTAATCATGTATTTCAAGTATGATCAAGTGTGTTATGATTTAACTAGCCATGAATTTTATGTATGATTTTAGAATTAGTATAAGAGCCTTCATGTGCATGTTTTTGGGAGTAGAGTCTAGCACCGAGTAGGCCCGGCATTCAAGCATACTCTGTGTGCTCAGTGCTATGCGAAAACGTAGGTTTATATTCATGGACTCAAGGTGGGTCCCATTTGTGATATCACGCTATGTACATCCCTTGCCTGGCAAGCCTGGGATGGATCTGCCTACTAGAGAAATATAGTTGGGGCATCATGCAAGCTCTATTATGATGGTGTTTGTTAAGACGAGTCCTCCCATTTTTCCTTATGTTTTATGCATGATCATGATTATAATACTTTTGCTCAAGTTATGTTTTTAAAAGGTTTCCATTATGATTAGGATTATAACTAGTTTATGAATAGTTTTGAAAACCATGAGCCCTCATTTTTAAGCTACGATTATTACTTCATGTTTTGAACTATCCTAATCTTATGAACTTTTATGTTCATGCCTTAATTACACATTTACCTTAATCTAAGTGTGTCCTCAAAAGGAATGATGCCACTCATCAAGGAGAGAATCCCTTTTTCTATGATGAATTAGCACACATAAGGGATTTTAGAAAAAGATAATCACACTCACTCTCCCAAAAGAAATCTTCATGCACATAACTCAACCCATGGGCTTTCCCTTTGTGTAATTCGCCACTAATGTAGAGCAGCTACACTCAAAATCAATTAGGACTTGTGGGTCATGATGAAGGCTAGGGGTAAGGGTAAGACAATTATTTGGCTCTAGTGACTAGATCCTCCCTAATGCCTTTATGTGAATGCTTCAACCCTTCCCTTCTAACTTTTTGATATTGCTCCACCTTATTCCTCCATTCACAACCATTTTTCTCTTTTATTGTTCAAAGATCTTCTTTGTAGCTCCTTTGGCTATCATATTAAGCCTTCTCTAATAAAGAGATAATACCATTCCACTTCTCCTTTCTCTTTTGATATCTTAAGGTTCCTTAGATCGTCATTTCATTCCTTTTCCGACAATTTGATGCTACCTCAGGTTTATGTTTTGTATTTATCCCCCTTACTTGAAGACCGCGAAACTTAGGCTCTTTGCCTTTTATTCACAGATCTCAGCATCTCTCCCTAGGCCTTTAAAGCCACTTTTTTTTTCTTTTCATTCGCTCGCCACTAGAAATTAGGAAGGATGGGTTCCAAGAAGGGGGAATCAAGAAAGGACATCATCTTGTAATGTGGTTTCCAAAAATAAATAGTTCAAAAGGCTCAACATTGGCTAGCAAATAGAAGACATTTTCGGAGGTCATTTTGGGTAGAGTGGCTGGTCAAAATAAAGCCTAAAATCATATTTAAGTGCAGCTACATCTAGGATTTCTCCTTGAGTCACACTTAGGGAAAGTTCTAGACAAGAAGGTATGCATGAGATTCACAAATATCCTTGCCACACAAGGAATCACACCAAAACATTCCACAAAAGTCATTGTTATCACAAGATATTGATTCAAGATATTAGAATATGTGAATTCATAAGCCAAACGAGGAATTTAATAATATATGACAAAAGATTGCTACATTCTCATTTCAAATGCCCATGTTTTCATTTCTCAATTTCATTCCACATATCGAAAATTTTTGGTTGTACCTCTAAAAACAACTCCACAAAAGACTCAAGAAAGATATGGCATTTTCCATTAAGAGAGTCGCCTCACAATCTATCATCAGGAATGGCCAACCCAATTCGACAACAAAGGAAAATAAAAATAAAAAAATTCTCCTTGGGAAAGAACCATGGTCTGAAGAAAACCCTTGGAGTTTGATTACTATTCTACTATTTACATAGGCGAACAAAAGAGTTTGGGTCACCAAACAACATTTGATGACTCAAAGCAAAGACCTATTTTTTAGCACTAACACACTAACATCATTCAATCAAAAATTCATCCACAGAACCAGCCCAGTAAGAGGAATCATCAACCATACCAAAAAACACTTGTGAGCCCAACAAAGACTCACTACTTTTCATCAGATAATCAAGAACAAAAGCATGACAAGGGATACATCCAAACATCAATAAAATAAAAC
>JACEIK010007268.1:32957-48606 GCA_018107945.1 Datura stramonium
AATCCCATCCCCAACATAAAAGATACATTTTCCCCAATGTAGGAATGCAAAATAAAGGGGGAGAGAGACTCCCTGAGTGGGTCACTCCTCATCATCCACGTCATAGTCTGCACCTGCTCCTGCCTAACCATCAAAGCCTACATCACTTGGATTCTCAGCGTCATCTCCCAAGCCCTTGAACAAATATTCTAGAGGGCCTCAAACAGTAGAAGGGGAAACCATTGCAGCATCAAGGGCACTCAAATCGGGCACCTCCACAGATTTCCAACATTTCCACTCCCTTACTTCAGTACGCAAAGAGGGGACAACCCTCTCCATAACATCTACATGTTTGAACAATGTAGTCAGACACTCATACATATATTTTATCTCCCTTTTTACCATTCGGGCGATGATGGCAGGGAGGCTCCTAGACAACTTTTGAAGCTAACTCTCATGAGAGTTGGTCATTTCTACCAGCTTGTGGAGACCACTTGATTGAGATGATGTTAAAGGGAGTGATGCTCCTGGCATAGGTATGCCGCTAGAGGTATGGCCTGAAGCTTCTTGGTAAGGCATATTCAAATTTGGGGCTTGGGGAGACTGCTCGGAACCATGAGAATCCTCCGGCAAATAAAAAGCCTGCATCTGGTTTCGCTTGACTGTGGGTTCCTCAGCATCTCTTTTCTGGTATAATGTGATTACACCCAAAGTAGGAACAGGAGTCTCATATGGGAACAATTGCACTCCAGTTTGTAAGCACAATTGAGAAATAAGCACGACATATGGCATGGATGTGCTGGCCTGTCTTGCTTTCCTTTTCATTTTCTATGCCACAATCTCCCCAAAGTTTAAGGTGACCCCTGTTATGATGCAATCTATAAGAATAGCCACTTCCAAGATGACTTGCTGCTCATTTTTGGAAGGTATGATGTGGCCACAAATGAAATCTAGCCACAACTTGGCCTCAAATTTCAAATCATGGCGAGAAATTTCACCGCCCATAGTAGCCCAGAATCGCAATGATAGGAGCTATCCAAGTGAATTGGTTCTTCATGTTAGCAATCCTATCCATATACTCTGAGCCAGTGTCAATCTCGTCCTCCAAAAATAGATAGTTAATGGCTGCTGGAGTGATGTCTACCTCCACCCCTCACACCATGACTAAAGGTAGGTAGGGAAATTCATCGACTTTGCCTCTGTGATTCATGCTTTCTTCTCTAGGATGGTAAGAAGCATAGAACTCCAACACCAAGCTTGGATAATAGTTTGGGAGAGGATTGGAAAAAGTATGCTATTGCCTATCCGTGAACTGAGTGGTGATGTTGGGATGGTCACAGCGCAGCGCCACCAAGTCAAACCTCTTTTCTACGGTGATTGATCGGCCCTTACAGATGGCATAGTTCCCCTTCATGTCGGGAAAACAAAACATGATGGCCTCCCTAGAGTTGGCAGGCATTGTGGAGGACTTTGCCTTTCCTTTGCTCTTTGTGGATGAAGAAGTTGGAGCTTTGCCCTTAATGGTGTTCCTGGATGAAGTCTTGTTCTGAAAAAACCACAATGTATTTTTTTCGTGTTTTTGTTTATGATAAAAGGAGACAATATAAAACTATGCAAAAATTTTAAATGAGAAACAAAGATAAAGAATTAGCATTCAAAGAACTAGCAGCACCGGCGAACCACAGGCGGGTATCCGTGGACTGCCACTGAATCGCCGGTGAGAAGCATAAGACTGGGGTATTAGATATTGAACCGGAAATATAGCGGAAAACCACCAATCCTTATCCATTAACCGTCGACGTAACGCGGGGTTAAGGCAGTGGCCAAAAGACAATATTAGCCCGAACTGGCGTTCCATCAGCGGTTTGCCAGACCCGACCACCGAATAATTGATAGTCATCGTCCCTAATGCATCACCATTAACTCCAATATAAAAATTGCTCAAACAGTTACTCACATCATATCAAAGCAGTACCTCTACACATGAAAAGGGATAAAACAATGATTTACCCTTAAGAATGGCGTCACCCGATCTATCATAGGGAAAAGTAAGTCTTTTTAATCCCTTGGGGTTACTCAGACAAGTCTTTTTAATCTGTTGGGGTTACTCAGACTTCACCCCACATAACTACACAAGAATAACCATTTCCCCCACACTCATTTCAGTATCAAGTTTCTATCATCCCACTAATTTCACATAACAACAAGTACAGTATTGATCATGAAAATGTTTGGGAGAATGGCAGTAAAAAGAAGGGGAATGTATGTCATAACAACATCTATATGCAACCAGAGTACCATTGATGAGAAAATAAGGAAGTAACATTACCACTCTTAAGAGAATGTTTTGCATAGACTAGCTGTGGAAGCTGGATAATGCTCAACAATAGGAAAATTTCAAGACTTTTCTAGTAGAGAGAAAGAGTCTGAGTGTAGTGAAAATTAGATAGAAGGGTTGGGGGGATTTTATAGGTGAGCAGGTGTAAATGCGGTTGGTTGAGGAGGAGGTGGATGGTTATTGGGGTTTTAATTGTGTGGAGGGAGTTGTGATAATATGGAAAGGTGGGATGTTGGAAAAATAAAAAGGATTGTGGAAAAGTGTTAAAAGGGGGAAAAAGAGAAGTCTAAGGGAATAAAAAGGGAATTTTGGCATATTAGGGCGGCTACAAAAAGATTTTGGGTCGGGTAGATCCACGATTTGGTTATGATTTTAAAATAAAATACGTACACCAATGTTATACCAGCGATCGCCAGTAGGGGCCGGCGGCTCACCGCCTTACCACCACATGCTTGATTTTTTTCCCAGTTCACTGTTTTTGTACCGGTGGTTCGCGGTTTGGGTTCTATATTCGATTGGTTGTTCGGGATTTTTTCATTCACTGTTCAGGTGTTCTGGCTCACACCGGCGTTCAACCGGTGGTTAGCGACTCCTTATCGTCATTTCGCTTGTGCCTTCACTAGTCTGACCTTTTTGTTCCCATGTTTTTGCTTTCATGATCAAAAGTGCAGCGGGTTGCGTAACTAGATTGGCTATTCGCCGATCTTAACACAGTCCTTGCCTCATTTTGTGCTTCTTCTCCTTGTTTTTCACCTACTTATTCCTACAAAATTAAAAACAACAATGACATCAAGAACATTCAAAAGAATAAACTTGGGTTGCCTCCCAAGAAGCGCCTTAGTGAACATATTGGAACGACGTATTTATCATTTAAAATTCAATATATGAAGGATCATCCTCTGACTCATCTTCCTCCTGCATCATTCAAACCATTTTATATTCATCAGGAGGTTCAAAATATTCACACACCTTGAAGGTGACCTCTTTATCTCTAACACGAAACTTAAGCAAACTTAGCTTTACATTTACCAAAGCTCAACCTGTCGCGAGAAATAGTCTCCCCAAAATGAGGAGAACCTCTACATCCATCTCAGAATCAAGGACTATAAAATCAGCTAGTAGAATAAACATATCTACTCTCACAAATAAATCCTCTAAAACACCCACAAGTTTCTTAATAGAGCGATTAGGCATTAAAAATCTTAGTGATATAGGTTTGGTGTTCCCAAGTCCTAATTTCTTAAAGATTATGAGAGGCATCAGATTTATACTTGCCCCAAGATCACAGAGGGCATTCTTGAATACACACAACCCAATAGTGCACGAGATTGTGAAGGCGCCCAGATCTTCCCATTTTGGGGCAAGGTTGCCCATCATCACAATACTACAGTGATGTGTTGTCTCTATGGTGCCTACATCTATAACCTTCTTCTTATTTAGTAGCTCTTTCATGAACTTTGCATATTCGGGTATATGAAGAAGGGCATCCACCAACTGTATATTTATGGACAATTTGCAGAACATGTTCATAAACTTACTAAACTGATCATCCTTCTTTTTCTTGTCTAACTGTTGTGGATAAGGAGGTGGAACTCTTGGTTCTTCTTCATCTGCATTAAGGAACTTCCTCAACCTCTCCTTAATCTTTAGCCTCCACATTATCACCACTATTTGGTACTTTTGGCAACACCTCAGATTCTTTTTCATCATTTGTCTTAGGAACCACAACTTCCTTTGGCTTAACATTTGCATCTCCAAGCATTTTACCATTTCTTGGGATAATGGCCATGCATTGGCTATCTTTCTTTGGGTTTGGCATTGTATCACTCGGGAGTGTTCCCTTCATTCAAGGATTCATTTGAGAGGATATGTGGTTCATTTGGGCTTCCAAATGCTTGATGGAAGCTGAGTGTGAACCCACGGTTTGGGAAAGGTTAGACACCTCCCCTTTAAATTCCTTGACCCCATTGTCGATTGATTCCACTTTCTTAAGAACCCTTGCCAACATCTCTTCAATATTTGAGCTCCCTACATCGCTCACACCTGGTTGAGCTTGGGCGTTCTCAGCTCTAGGAGGGGGAACATATGGATTCAAACTTCAATGGTATCTATCACCCTCACAATTTTGCTCTCTATTTCCCCATCTCTCATTTCTCTCGGGACATCCCTGTACGTCACAGTTTCTCCAACCTTGATTCTCTTCCCATGGGTTCCAAGGTCCTAGATTAGCTCCTTGATACCCGGGTAGAGAACCCCCCATATTATTTTCCACGTATTGAAAGTCCTCCTTGTATTATGGTGGTGATGATTCTACTTCAAACTGCATTGGACCTTGCATTCCTACAGCATTAAACTTAGGCATTAATGTTTAGTCATTAACTCTAGCTGAGTCATTATTTTAGCAAGATTTTCATCATGATCTTCATCTCTTTTTCGCATTTTAGCTGCCAATGCACTAGAACCCCCATCTTGTGATGATACATGAGTCTCCCTAGTATTCCATGCCCGATTTATCTTCGTCATTCTATCCAAGAAGGCCTTAGCTAACCCATACTTTTGATCCATAATTGATCCTCCAGCTAAATTATTGGCAACGGATTTCTTGATGGAGTTTAGGGCTTGGTAAAAGCTTTGAAGGAGTACTCCATCGGGGAGACCATGGTTGGGGCAAAGGGACACCTTATTCTTAAACCTTAGCCATGTTTCATGTAAAGGCTCCCCTGGCTCTTTCCTAAAGTTTGTAATATCATGCCTCAACTGCAACATCTTTGAGGGAGGGAAGAAATGTTCCAAGAATGCTTCAGTCAATTCTTGCCACGAGGTGATACAACCCCGAGGGAGCTCCTCTAACCACATAGTAGCCTCTCCCGTTAGGGAGAATGGAAAGGGCCTTAACCTGATAGACTCTTGAGTGATATTTGTCATGTTAAAGGGTTGACAAATCTCCAAGAAAATTTTCAAGTGGCAGCTTGCATCTTCACTCGATATTCCTCCAAAGAGCCCTTTCATCAGTAACAAGTGTAACATAGTACATGTAATGTGAAACACTGCATTCCCTACAGTGGATGGTAGGCGAATTACTTCTGCAGTTTCAGGCATAACCGAGTTGTCCTCCTCATGCTCCATGTAACCTTCAACCGAACTATCTCCTTCTTGCGAATGATGGCTCATGTGAACTCACCCTAACTACCAACAGTAAATTCAACGTCAATAACTAAGGTGGAAGATTAACTCAAATTGTCAAACAACTCAAGGATATCAAGCAGTAGTCCCCGGCAACGGCGCCATTTTTGATAACGCTCAAATACACTCCTCATTTAGGGAATGTGTAAACAATCATTATATCAAAATAAATATTCTCGACGAATGTCGGGGTCGAATCTCACAGAGACTAGTAAAATATTTGTGCAAGAGTTATTTTAGGAAATTTTAATTAATTCGCACTAATTAAGGAAAATAAAACAGAAAGTTTTTGGGGGAAAATGGAATTAACAATATTGTGGATTTCAAACCAACTTACCAGAATAGAAAAATAATGAAAATTGATATATAATAATGATAGAAGACTAAAGGTGTGGCATAGATGGGGTGCTAATTAAATAAAGATATGCTAGCTCATCAAATCATTGCGAATAAGTGTAAATAAATTTTGGCAAGATGGCATCCTAAGTTTTTCAACCTTATAGATGCCTTTTCCTCGAGTCCTTTCTAACCTCAAGACATAATTCAATTATCCCAATAAAGTTTGGGTTAATAGCTGAGCTATTTCTAACCATCAACTACCAGTTAGGATGATGAACATGGATTTAGGTTGTTTCTATCCTAACTCCACACACATCCATTCCCACCATCACATTCTCTACCAATACTTGACTTCTTCTTTTTCAATCTAAATCAAGAAAAGTAAACCCACATTTGAAACTATGGATCATCAATTATTAATTGGAGAGAACTCAGTAGATTTACACTATTTGAGCATTATAAAGTTAAATCTAGCAATACCCAATCTAATTAAGAACCATCATCACACACCTCTAGTTGATGATTTAGCTACTCATGATTAAGAAACTAAAGAGTATATTCATCAATAAACTTATTGATTTAATTAGTAAGAGCAAGAAAAATCAAACTTAAAATATGGTTACAATAGTGGTAATACATTGCTAATGGAAGAAAAAGGAAATAAGAAAAGAAGTATCCAACAATCTTCTCAATGGAGTTCTTCTCTTTCCAAGGCAAAAGGAATTTTCAAAAAGCTTAAAAGTATAAAGTTTATGTACAGAGTACTTTCTTCTAGACTATATACAAAAATAGGGTAACCAATCTCCTCTTTTTTCAGTGTTGCATGTAACTGCCCCTGTACAAGCATTTTATCACTTGCGGGGCCGCCGACGGTTCGCAGGTTGCACTCCGCGAACCGCCATACAACATCTGTTGCACATCCAGTGATTCTCCAGGACCATTCGGTGGACCTTCAGCGGTTCGCTGGTCTTTATCTGCGATCCACTGATCCATTTACTCCTTGATCCAGAAAGTGCAGGCACCAGTAGGCAATTTGTACGGAGAGTCGCCGGTTAATGTCTGCGGCTACCGGTTGCACATTGTCTTCAGGTCAGTGGCCATCTACGTTTGACCGACATTTCGCTGGTGTCCTTCGGTATAGCGCCGATTTTCACCTTATTTCATCCTTTTTACTCCACTTCTTGCTCTTTCTCTTCAACTCAGATACCTGCATATAAAAAGGAAAAAAGGGCATAAAATTTATCTAAATAACTTGAAAACTAAGCTACAAATCATGCTCAAGAGCCTAATGAGTAGGTACCAACTCATCAAACACCCAAACTTGAAACATTGTTTGTCCTCAAGTAATGAAATTCTCATCAGTTAGGAAACATGCAACTCCACAAGAGTTTAGACACCAATGACCACTTAATTCATGAAAACTGAAAAAGTGCTCACTACTCACCGAAAAAGAGAAGCAAATTCCCCAAAGAACTAAAAGAAAAATATATGGAAACATTTCAAGAGGCCACCACAATTCAAGGGAATGATTCACTAATCCATTTTGCAAGACAAGGGCATGTCTTAACCCAAGAAATACACATAGAATCTCAATTCATAATCACTGGAGATTGAAAGCTTGCCTTAGAGCTCGCACTACTCATGCCTCAATTACACATTTACCTTAATGCAAGTGTGTCCTCAAAAGGAATGATTTCACTCACCAAGGAGAGAACCCCTTTTTCTATCATGAATTAGCACACACAAGGGATTTTAGAAAAACATAATCACACTCATTCTCCCAAAAGAAATCTTCATGCACACAACTCGACCCATAGACTTTCCCTTTGTGTAATTCTCCACTAATGTAGAGTAGCTACACTCAAAATCAATTAGGACTTGCGGGTCATGATGAAGGATAGGGGTAAGGGTAAGACAATTATTTAGCTCTAGTGGCTAGATCATCCCTAATGCCTTTATGTGAATGATTCAACCCTTCCCTTCTAACTTGTTGATATTTCTCCATCTTATTCCTTCGTTCACAACAATTTTTCTCTTTTATTGTTCAAAGATCTTCCTTGTAGCTCCTTTGGCTATCATATTAATCCTTGTCTAATCAAGAGATAACACCATTCCACTTCTCCTTTCTCTTTTGACATCTTAAAGTTTCTTAGCTCATCATTTCATTCCTTTTCCCACAATTTGATGCCACCCCAAGTTTATGTTTCTTATTTATCCCCCTTTATTGAAGACCCCCAAACTTAGGCTCTTTGCCTTTTACTCACAAATTTCAGCATCTCTCCCTAGGCCTTACAGCCCACTATTGTTTTTCTTTTCATTCGCTCACCACTAGAAATTAGGGAGGATGGGTGCCAAGAAGAGGGAATCAAGAAGGGACATCGACTTGCAATGTGGTCTCCAAAAACAAATAGTTCAAAATGTTCAACATTGGCTAGCAACGGAATACAGTTTTGGAGGTCATTTTGGTAGAGTGGTTGGTCAAATAAAGTCCTAAAATCATATTCTAAATGCAGCTATATCTAGGATTTCTCCTTGAGTCACACTTAGGGCAGGTTCTACACTAGAATCTATGTGTGAGATTCACAAATATCCTTACTACACAAGGTATCACACCTAAAGATTCCACGAAAGTCATTATTATCACAAGATATTGATTCAAGACATTAGATATTTCGAATTCATAATCCAAACAAGGAATCTAATAATATATGACAAAAGATTGCTACATTTCTCATTTCAAATGCCCATTTTTTCATTTCTCAATTTCATGCCACATTTCAAAATTTCTGGTGCTACTTCTAAAAACAACTCCTCAGAAGACTTAAGAAAGACATGGCATTTTCCCTTAAGAAAGTCACCTCACAATCTATCATGGGGAAGGGCCAACCCGGTTCGACAACAAAGGAAAATAAAAAGAAAAAAAATGCTCCTTGGGAAAGAACTGTGGTTTGAAGAAAATTCTTGGAGTTTCATTACTATCCTACTAGTTACATAGGCGAACAAAAGAGTTTGAGTCACCAAACAACATTTGTTGATTCAAAGAAAGGACCCATTTTCAAGTACTAACACACTAACATCATTAATTTCATTCATTCAAAATTTCATCAACAGAACCAGCCCAGTAAGGGCAATCATCAACCATACTAGAAAAAACTTGTGAGCCCAACAAAGACTCACTACTTTTCGACAGATTAACAAGAACAAAAGCCCAAAAAGGGATACATTAAAAAATTAATAAAATAATACATAAATGACTCCCTGCCCAAATAAAACACTCATCCCACCCCCAACTTAAAGACTACATTGTCCCCAATGTAGACATGCAAAATAAATGGGGCGAGAGACTCCCTGAATAGGTCACTCCTCATCATCTATGTCATATTCTGCACCTGCTCCTACCTCACCATCAAAGCCTGCATCACCTGGATCTTTAGCATCATCTCCAAAGCCCTCGAACAAATCATCTAGTGGGCCTCAAACGATAGAAGGGGTAGCCATTGAAGAGTCAAGGGCACTCAAATCAGGCACCTCCATGGATGTTCGATGTTTTCACTCCCTTAATTTAGTATGAAGAGAGGTGATATCCCCCTCCATGGCATCTACACTCTTGCACAGTGTAGTCAGACTCTCATACATAGATTTCATCTTCCTTTTTACCGTTTGAGAGATGAGGGCAGGGAGGCTCCTAGCTAACTTTTGAAGCTGACTCTCATGTGAGTTGGTCATTTCCACCAGCTTGTGGAAACCGCTTAATTGGGAAGATTTTTGAGGGGATGATTCTCCCAGCATAGGTATTTCACTAGAGGTATGGCCTAAAGCTTCTTGGTGAGGCATATTCAAATCTGGGGCTTGGGGAGACTGCACGGAACCATGAGAACCCTCCAAAAAATCAAAAGCCTGCATCTGCTACCACTTTGGATCCTCAGCATCACTTTTTCAATCTAATGTGATTACACCCGAAGCAGGAATAGGGGTCTCATCTGGGAACAATGGCACTCCACCTTACAAGCATAGTTGAGAAATGACTACAACATATGGCATGGATGTGCTGGCCTGTCTTGCTTTCCTCTTTATTTTCTGAGCCACAATCTCCCCTATGTTTATAGGGACCCCTATCATGATGCAAGCTATAAGAATAGCCGCTTTCAAGCTGGCCTGCTACTCATTTTCGGAAGGTAGTGGCCATCAATTAAATCTAGCCACAACTTGGTCTAAAATTTCAGATCATGGAGAGAAATTTCGCTGCCCATAGTGGCTAAGAAAGGTATGTCTACTGCAATAATAGGAGCTATCCAAGTAAATTGGTTCTTCATGTTAGCAATCCTGGCCATGTACTCTGAGCCAGTGTCAATATCGTCCTCCCAGAATAGATAGTTGATGGCTGCTGGAGTGATGTCTACCTCCACCCCTCGTACCATGACTGAAGGTAGGTAGGGGAATTCATTGACTTTGCCTCTATGGTTCATGCTTTCCTGCTTAGCCTAGTAACAAGCGTAGAACTCTAACACTAAGCTTGGATAATAGTCTTGGAGAGGATTGGTGAAAGTGTGACTTTGCCTGTCCGTGAACTGAGCAGTGATGTTGGGAAGGTCACCGCACAGCCCCACCAAGTTAAACCTCTTTTCTACGGTGATTTTTCAGCTCTTACAGATGGCGTAGTGCCTCATCATGTCGGGCACACAAAACATGATGGCTTCCCTAGAGTTGGTTGGCATTGCGGAGGCCTTTGCCTTTCCTTTTCCCTTTGTGGATGAAGAAGCTTGAGCTTTGCCCTTGCTGGTGTTCCTGGATGAAGTCATTTTCTGCAAACATGATGTTAGTGGCCACCACAATGTATTTAGTTTTTATTTCTTTTATGATAAATGGAAGCAATAAACAACTATGCTAAAATTTTAAATGAGAAACAAAGATGAAGAATTAGTATTCAAGGAAGTAGTAGCACTGGTGAACTACATGCGGGTATCCACAGAGCGCCGCTGAACCACTGCTGAACCACCGGTGAGAAGCAAAAAACTAAGGAATCAGATATTTCGGTGACAGAGTGGCTAATCGTCGATCTTGATCCATCAACCGCCGATGTAACACGGGGTCAAGGTAGTGGCCTGAAGTCAATATTAACCTGAACCGGTGTTCAATCGGTATTTCGTCAGAACTGAACGACGAATAGCGGATAGTTGTCATCCACAATGCATCATCATTAACTCCAATATCACAATTACTCAAATACTTACTCACATCATATCAAAGCAGTACCTCTACAGATGGAAAGGGATAAAACAATGATTTACCCTTAAGAATGGCATCATCCGATCTATCATAGGGCAATGTAAGTCTTTTTAATCCCTTTGGGTTACTCAGACTTCACTCCGCTTAACTAAACAAGAATAACCATTTCCCCCACACTCATTTCAGCATCAAGTTTCAATCATCCCACTAATTTCACATAACAACAATTATAGTATCAATCATGAAAATCTTGGGGAGAATGGTAGTAAAAAGAAGGGGAATCTATGTTATCACAACATCTATATGCAACCAGAGTACCATTGATAATAAAATAAGAAAGTTAAGGGACATTACAACTCCAAAGAGAGTGCTTTGCAGAGACTAGCTTTGGAAGATGGATAATGCTCAACAATAGCAAAATTTCGAGACTTGTCTAGTAGAGAGGAAGCGTATGAGTGTACTGAAAATTAGGTAGAAGGGTTGGGGGAATCTTATGTGTGAGAAGGTGTAAATGAGGTTGGTTGAGGAGGAGGTGGATGGTTAGTGGGGTTTTAATTTTATGGGATGTGGAAGACAAGGAGTTGTGGGAATATGGAAAGATGGGATGCTGGGAAAATAAAAAGGAGTGTGGCGAAGTATTAAAAGGGGGAAAAAGAGATGTTTAAGGAAATAAAAGGGAATTTTGGCAGATTAGGGCTGCTAAAAAAAGATTCTGGGTCGGGTAGGTCCATGATTTGGTTAACATTTTGAAACAAAACACATACCGTCACCGGCGTTACACCAGCGATCGCCGGTTGGGTATAGCGGCTCACCGCCTTACCATCACATGCTTGATTTTGT
Source organism: Datura stramonium (assembly GCA_018107945.1). Lineage (NCBI taxonomy): Eukaryota > Viridiplantae > Streptophyta > Magnoliopsida > Solanales > Solanaceae > Datura > Datura stramonium. The sequence continues at coordinate 44,863 of JACEIK010007268.1, forward strand.
GCCAAAGTTCACTATTTTTATACCGGCAATTCGCGGTTTGGCTTCTGTGTTTTGCCGGTTGTTCGCCATTTTTGCATCCACTGTTCAGGTTTTCTAGCTAGCACCGGCATTCAAGTGGTAGTTAGCTACTCCTTATCGTCGTTCCGTCAATGCCTTCGCTAATATGACCTTTTTGTTCCCATGTTTTTGCTTTCATGGTCAAACATGCGGTGGGTCGTGTAACTAGATCGGCGGTTCGCCGGTCTTAATGCAGTGCCTGCTTTGTTTTGTGCTTCTTCACCTTGCTTGTCACCTACTTATTCCTACAAAATTGAAAATAACAATGACATCAAGAATATTCAAAAGAAGACACTTGGGTTGTCTCCTAAGAAGCGCCTTAGTTAACGTTGTGGCACAACATATTTCTCATTTAAAGTTCCATCTTCGAAGGATCATCCTTCGACTCATCTTCCTCCTGCAGCACTCCAACCACTTTACATTCATCGGGAGGTTCAGAGGGTTGGCATACCTTGAAGGTGACCTCTTTACCTCCAACCTATAACTTAAGCTCACCTAGCTCCACATCTACCAAAGCTCTACCCGTGGTGAGCAATGGTCTTCCCAAAATGATTGGAACTTCTACATCCATATCACAATCAAGGACTATAAAATTAGTTGGTAGAATAAACTTATCTACTCTCACCAATACATCCTCTAAAACACCTACATGTTTCTTAATAAAGCGATCAGCCATTAACAATCTCATTGATGTAGGTTTGGTGTTTCCAAGTTCCAATTTATTGAAGATTATGAGAGGCACTAGATTTATACTTGGCAAGATCACAGAAGGCTTTCTTGAAAACACACAACCCAATAGTGCACGGGATTGTGAAGGCGCCCGGATCTTCCCGTTTCGGGTCAAGGTTGCTCATCATCACAACACTATATTGATGTGTTGTCTCTCAAGTGCCTACATCTACAATCTTCTTCTTTTTCAGCAGCTGTTTCATGAACTTTGCATATCCGGGCATTTGAAGTAGGGCATCCACCAATGATATATTTATGGACAATTTGCTGAACATGTCGATAAACTTACTAAAATGATCATCCTTCTTTTTCTTGGCTAACCACTGTGGATAAGGAGGTGGAACTCCTTGTTCTTCTTCGTCTGCATTTGCAGGAACTTCCTCAATCGCTCCTTCATCTTCAGCCTACACATTATCACCCCCATTTGGTTCTTTTGGCACCGCCTCAAATTCTTTTTCATCATTTGTCTTAGGAACCACAACTTCCTTGGGCTTAACATTTGCATCTCCAAGTATTTTACCACTCCTTATGACAATAGCCCTGCATTGACTATCTTTCTTTGGGTTTGGCATTGTATCTCTCGGGAGTATTTCCTTCATTTGGGGATTCATTTGAGAGGATAAGTGGTTCATTTGGGCTTCCAAATACTTGATGGAAGTTGAGTGTGAACTCACGGTTTGGGCAAGGTTAGGAACCTCCCCTTTCAATTCCTTGACCCCGCTGTCGGTTGATTCCACTTTCTTAAGAACCTTTGCCAACATTTCTTCAATTTTTGAGCTCCCTACATCACTCACACCTAGTTGAGCTTGGGAGTTCTCAGCTTTAGGAGGGGGAACATATGGATTCGAAATTCGATGGTATCTATCACCCTCACCATTTTTCTATCTATTTCCCTATCTCTCATTTTTCTCGGGCCATCTCTGTATATTACGGTTTCTCCAACCTTGATTCTCTTACCATTGGCGCCAAAGGCTTTGATTAGCCCCTTAATACCCAGGTCGAGAAATCTCTATCTGATTTTCCTTGTATTGGCACTCCTCCTCGTATCGTGGTGGCGATGATTCTCCTTCACACTGCATTGGATCTTGCATTCCTACAGGATGCACAACCTTAGTCCCTACCCCCACCACATGTGTAGTCATTAAATCTAGTTGAGTCATCATTTTAGCAAGATTTTCATCTTGCTCTTCATCTCTTTTTCACATTTAAGCTACCATGCACGAAGAACTCTCATCATGTGTCGATACATGCGTCTCCCTAGTATGCCATGCCCAATTTGTCTTTGTCATTCTATCCAAGAGGGCCTTAGTTAAACCATACGTCTGACCTATAATTGATCCTTCAGCTAAATTATTGGCAATGAATTCGTTGATGGAGTATAGGTCTTGGTAAAATCTTTGAAGGAGCACTCCATCGGAGAGACTATGGTCGGGGCAAAGGGACACCTTCTTCTTGAACCTTAGTCATGCTTCATGTAAAGGCTCCCTTGGCTCTTTCCTAAAGTTTGTAATGTCATCCCTTAACTGCAACATCTTTGAGGGAGGGAAGAAATGGTGCAAGAATGCTTCAGTCAATTCTTTCCACGAGTTGATACAACCGAGAGGGAGCTCCTCTAACCACATAGTAGCCTCTCCCATTAGGGAGAATGGAAAGAGCCTTAACCTGATAGACTCTAAACTGATATTTGTTATCTTAAAGGGTTGGCAAATCTCCAAGAAATTTCTCAAGTGGCGATTTGCATCATCACTTGGTTTTCCACCAAAGAGCCATTTCATCTGTAACAAGTGTAACATAGTACTTGCAACGTGAAGCATTACTTTCCCTACCATGACTGGTAGGCGAATGGCTCTTGCAATTTCAGGCATAACCGGGTTATCCTCCTTATGCTCCATGTGACCTTCAACCGAACTATCTCCTGCTTATGAATGATGGCTCATATGAAATTACCCTAACAACCAACAGAAAAACCAACATTAATAACTAAGATGCAAGATTAACTCAAATTAACAAATAACACAAGGATATCAAGCGCTAGTCCCCGACAACTACGCCATATTTGATAACGCTTAAATACACTCCTCATTTAGAGAAAGTGTAAGAGATCATTTTATTAAAAAAAATATTCCTGATGGATGCCGAGGTTCAATCCCATAGAGATTAGTGAATGATTTGCGTAAGCGTTTTTTTAGGAAATTTTAATTAATTCGCACCAATTAAGAAAAATATAAAATATAATTTTTTGGGGGAAAAATGGAGTTAACAATATTGTGAATTTGAAAACAGCTTGCCAGAATAGCTAAATAACCAAAACTGATAGACAATAACGAGAGAAGACTAGAGGTGTGGTGTAGATGGGATTAAATAAGGATATGTTAGCTCATCAAATCATTGCGAATAAGTGTAAATAACTTTGGGCAAGATGGCATCCTATGTTTTTCAACCTCATAGATGCCTTTTCCTCGAGTCCTTTCGCACCTCAAGACACAATTCAATTAGCCCAATAGAGTTTGGGATAATAACTGAGCTATTTGTAGCCTTCAACTAGTAATTAGGATGACGAACATGGGTTTTGGCTATTTTTAGTCCAACTCCACACAATCACATCCATTCCCACCATCACATTCTCTCCCAATACTTTAAGCTAAATCAAGTATGAAAAGGTAAACCCACATTTGCAACTATGGATCATCAATTATAAATTGGAGAGAACTCAAAATATTTTCACTATTTGAGCAATATTAAGATGAATCTAGCAATACCCAATCTAATTAAGCACCCATCCTCACACACCTCTAGTGATAATTTAGCTACTCATGATTAAGAAATTAAAGAGTATATTTATCAATAAACTCATGATTTCTGTTACACCCCGTAAGATTCCCGGCACCTAGATGGCCTATTCGCGCGTTGGTTAAGCATATTTGAAAGCCATACGTGCTAGAAAAAGGCCCGGGAAAA
>JACEIK010007269.1:0-14561 GCA_018107945.1 Datura stramonium
ATACTAAATTTAGCAGAAACAATAACTTATAATACTAATATTAACTATACTTCAACTTAATGAAATACGGCCGAAAACGTATAAATTCCTACGAGTTCAGAAAGGAGAAATGCTTACTTGAAGACTGTGACTGTATAGGAATTAGTTGAAGCAATTCTAACAACTTTTACTCGGCTGGGTTACGATTTGTCGGGCGAATTTCAAGAAAACAACTCCATAGTAATGCTCTCTGCAGGCTTAGAACTTGATATCTGGAGTTAATTTGAATTTTGACAGCGTTTGGCAGTGTAATCGGAGGAAAATAACTTTAAAATGGTGTCCCTCTCTCTCTTTGTCCGAGGATATTTGATATGAAGTGAAAAAAAAATGAAAACATGAACTTATATAATATTTGGGTGGTGGACAGGGGGGTCCATGTCACGGCCCCCAACACGCCGATTTATGGGCGTGTAACGGCGCCCAACGCAGAGGGAGGGGGTCCGTGACACGCTGCCCCTATTGTAGCCTACTATGTCCTTCTCCCTCACTACCTTGATTCCACACTCGAACGTCCTCTCCCCGAGCCCTTTCTCGTATGCGTAAAACTCTAAAACTCTTAACTAACATACGAATATGCTGACTAAATGTTAGGAGCTTATGGGGTGTAACATCCTCCTCCCCTTAGGAACATTCATCCTCGAATGTTGTCTACAGCCTACAGGAGTTTAACTCTTTTCACTATTATTCTGGAAAATTTTCGGCAGAGTCTCCCCTGTAATATGGACTATGTGAAAATCCTGAAATGAAGAAAAGTCCTATACATATATCTCACATGACACTATAACAATTCTTTCACAACAAGTTTGTAGTCAATTGAACAGTATATGTAACATAAATCATAAAACAACAGCTGAATCATCAACTTTACCTTAACTGCATAGTCTGGACTAAGCCTAGAACAAATGAGGATATCTGGATCTCATGTCGTCCTCGGCTTCCCAGGTCGTCTCTTCTCTATTCTTGTTTCTCCACAGTACCTTAACAGAGGCGACATCTTTAGTCCTCAACCTACAACCCTGCCTATCTAATATGGACACTAAAACTTCTTTATAGGGTAACTCCTAAGTAACATGGACGTCCTCAACTAGCACAACTCGGGACGGATCACCTAAGCACTTCCGTAACATCGACACATGAAAGATCAGGTGAACAGATTCTAACTCTGAAGGAAAATCTAACCGTATGCCACCTGGCCTATTCTTCATAGGATTTGATACGGCCTAACAAACCTCGAGATAAGCTTTCCCTTTTTACCAAACCTCGTCACGCCCTTCATTGGAGAAACTTTCATAAATAGCCAGTTGTCTACATTGAATTCCAGGTTTCTACGTCGTACATCAACGTAAGATTTCTGGCAGCTTTGAGCTGTCAGCAAGCGCTCTTTGATAAGTTTCACTTTCTCCTCTGATTGATGGATTATGCCTGGTCTAATTAACCCTGATTCCCAACCTCAAACCAACCAACTGGGGACCTGTATTTTTGCCAATACAAAGCCTCATATGGTGCCATCTGGATTGCCGAATGATAACTGTTATTATAAGCAAACTCAATAAGGGGTAAATGTTCATCCCAATTGCCCTCGAAGTCTAGCGCGTATTCCCATAACATATCCTCGAGCGTCTAAATTGTACGTTTTTCTTGCCCGTTTGTTTGAGGGTGGAAGGTTGTACTCAGATTAACCTGTGTTCCCAAGCCTCTCTGAAATTACTGCCAGAATCTAGTTGTGAATTGTGCTCCTCTATCCGAGATGATAGATATTTGAACACCATGTAATAGAACTATGTACCTTATGTATAATCGGCATAGTCTGCGACTGAGAAAGTGGTCCTGACTGGCAGGAAATGAGCTGACTTCGTCAATCTATCAACAATCACCCAGATGGAAACAAATCTGCACCTGGTACGGGGTAATCCTATCACAAAGTCCATGCTAATTGCTTCCTATTTCCACATAGGCACTGCTATCCCCTGTGTCAATCCGCTGGGTTTTTGATGCTTAGCCTTTACCTGCTGGCAGTTAGGGGATTGTGCTATAAATTCTGCTACACCCTTTTCCATTCTCGGCCACTAGTAAATTTCTTTTATATCATGGTACATTTTCATCGAACCCGGATGAAAAGAGTAATGAGAGTAGTGTACCTCAGCCATACTCTATTGGAGAAGTCCTATCACATCTGGAACACAGAGGCAACCCCTAAATTTCAAGACCCCATCTTCCATTACTTTAAAAGCTGATACTTCCCCCTGTCGTACCTTATCTCTAAGTTGTTCTAAATAAAGATCTTCATACCACAATTCTTTTACCTCTGCAACTAGGGATTATACTGCTATATTCTGAATTAAATTTCCATTGTCTCCCGAGTCCACTATTTGGACGGCTAAACTAGCTAACCGGTGTAGTTCCCGGGCCAACTCCCATTGTTCGGGCCCCAAGTGCGTTAAACTCCCCATTGATCTACGACTAAGGGCATCTGCTACAATATCAGCCTTCCTTGGATGATACAAAATATTCACGTCGTAGTCCTTCAATAGTTCTAACTAGTGATGCTGTCATAGATTCAACTCTTTCTGCGTAATGATATACTTGAGACTCTTATGATCGGTGAAATTATCTACATGGATGCCATACAGGTAGTGCCTCTATATTTTTAAGGCATGAACTACTGCAGCTAACTCCAGGTCGTGAGTGGGATAGTTCTTTTTATGTTTCCTCAGCTACCTCAAATCATAAGAAATTACCTTACCATGTTACGTCAGAGCACACCCTAACCCAACACCTGAAGCATCACAATATACTACATAACCCTCTGAACCTTCTGGAAAAGCTAGTACTAGCGTTGATGTCAATCTGTTCTTCAGCTCTTGGAAACTCTATTCACATGCTTCAGTCTAGTGAAATTTAGCTACTTTCTGAGTTAACTTGGTTAAAGGTGTTGATAAGGTTGAAAACCCTTCAACAAATCTTCTATAGTACCCTGCTATCCCAAGAAACTGCTACTTCAGTGGGAGTTGTGGGTCTAGTCCATGTCTTTACTATCTTAATTTTCTAGGAATCAAGCTGAATAGCAGCATCTGGCACAATATGGCCCAAAAAGACTACAGAATTCAGCCAAAACTCACATTTAGAAAAATCTTCATATACCTGGCGATCCTTGGGAATCTAGAGCACTGTTTGCAAATGATCTCGATGTTTTGCTTCTAAAAGAGAATACACCATAATATCATTAATAAACACTATCACAAACAAGTCCAGATACTGCCTGAAGATACTGTTCATCAGATCCATAAACACTGTTGGAGTATTCGTTAAACACTATCACAAGCAAGTCCAGATATGGCCTGAAGATACCATTCATCAGATCCATAAACACTTTTGGAGCATTTTTTAATCATAAGTACATGACTAGGAATTCAAAATGGCCATACCTGGTCCTGAAGGCCATTTTTGAGATATCTCTTTCCCGAACCCCAACCTGATGGTATCCAGACCTTAAGTTGATTTTTGAGAAATATCTCCCCCCCCTGTAGCTGATCAAACAAGTCATTTATCTTGGGAAGTGGGTATTTAGTCTTGATGTTAACTTTATTTAGTTGGCGGTAATCTATACACATGCGGAGGGAGCCATCTTTTTTTCTTACAAAAAGAACTGGCGCACCCCACAGTGAAGTACTAGACCTGATGAAACCCCTATCTAGTAGATCTTTCAGCTGTTCCTTCAATTCTCTGAGCTCAACAGTAGCCATTCGATACGGAGGGATGGAGATAGGCTGAGTACCTGGTAGTAGGTCGATAGAAAAATCAATTTCCTGTTCTAGGGGAATACTAGGAAGTTCATCTAGGAATACATCTGGAAATTCATTGACTACTAGAATAGACTGAAGAGTTGGGGATTCTGCTTGAACATCATGAACCTTGACAATATGATAGATGCAAACCTTTGCTATCAACTTTCTCACTGGAAGATAGGATATAAACCTACCTTTTGGCGTGGCTGCATTTCCTCTCCTCTCCCGTATTACCTCCCTTAGAAAGTGGAATCAAACAATCTTGGTCCAACATTCTACATTGGCATAACACGGCAGTAGCTAGTCCATAGCCATAATTCCATCAAAGTCAATCATTTCTAATTCCACCAAATCTGCTAAAATCTGGCAACCAACAACCTCAACTGTGCAACCTCGATAGATCCTTTTAGTTATAATGGAATCACCGACGGGTGTGGATATTGAAAAAGGCCGTTGAAGCAATTCTGGCATGATATCAAATTTTCGGGATACTAGTGGCATCACATAAGACAAAGTGGAGCCTGGGTATATCAAAACATAAATAGAATGAGAGCAAATGTCTAACATACCCGTCACCACATCCGGCGATGACTCTGACTCCTTTCACGCCGGTAAAGCATAAGTGTGATCTAGACTGGTGCTTGAGCTATATGCCCCTGACCAACCTCAGCCTTTGCCAGCTGGAGCTGAGGGCCTACGCCCTACTAGAGATGTTGGGGCACGTGATCCAAGTGAAGATTTGTCTTGTCGGTCCCGATCACTCTAACCCCTGGCTGTACTGTCTCTCATTAGGTGACCCTCCTGTCCATAGGTGTAACACATTGAAGAACCATACCTTCATGCCCCAGGATGACGTCGACTACAGATAGGTAAAAGTGGCACGGTGAATCTACTCTGCTCTTGACCCTCTTTGTTGCTGTGAACCCAATGGCCATGAGTTCTCACTGGGTCCTAATTATCCCTGACGACCTGGTCTACTCCCCTGCTGCTGTTGTGGAGGTGGAGGTTTGGGTGGTCTGCCTAATAGTCGCGGCCTAGGTCCGCCTTTAAACTCTACCTTCGTATCACTAGGTCTAGCCCTGCGCCGCTGCTCTTGATTTGCTCTCTCTATCTCCCGCTGCCGCTGCCTGATCCCCTCAATATTCTAAGCAAATTCCTGGACATGGGCAATATCTGTGTCCTCTCACAAAGTGGTTGTAATACAAGTCTCTACGTATTCTGGAAGTAGCCCCATAATAAATAAGTGCACTCTAGCTGACATGGTATCTACAAAAGTTGGTGCATATCGGGCCAAGGAGTCAAATCTCATAGCGTACTCTCGAACACTCATCGAACCCTACTCTAGATGCAGAAACTGATCAACCCGGGCCTATCAGATTTCTCACGGCAAATAATGGTCCCAAAAGGCCTCTTAAAGCTAGTCCAAGTCGGAAGGGGAAACTCTACGTCGGGACCTCTCCCAACTCTCATACGATAATACTGTTATGTCCCACAATCGAAATACTGCTAACTCAACCGACTCCACAGGTGTGGCATGCATTACCCTGAAGATCCGCTATAGCTGGTCCAAAAAGTCCTGTGGGTCTTCATCTCGGTCTGTCCCTGTGAACTGCGGGAGACTCATAGCGAGGAACTCTCGTACCCTCAAACTACTAGGTCCTCCCAAAGACTCTACAACCACGGGTGCCACTGGCTGACAATGTGCAGCCATCATCTTAGCTATCATAAAAATAACACTCCTGACCTTATTATCTGATGGCATCAGTATAGGGACTGCTGGAGGTGGTGCCGACGCATCTGTCGCTCTGGGCGGCTCCTGACGGGATGGAGATTGTTGGGGAGAACGAGATGGAGTCTCCCTGTCACCCTCATATCGGGCTGACTTTGACTGGGGCACCCTGCTAGTGCCCTCTCCTACTGCGATGTCCAACTTCCTGCCAGTCGTGGTCTGTTGCATGTCCGACATTTCTCTGTAGACAAGCAGAATATGGTAAGCTTAGGGACTCAACCCTATACTGTACAGCTCTATAGCATGACTGGAAGAGAAAGAAGAGTTATCATCCTATCATGCCACACAGCCTCCTGCCTATAAAATGTGGTGCATAATACATCCATAGACAAGACACTACTTAGCACGGATTGCAGACTCCATGGGATACGACCTGCCCTGATACCAAGTTTTCCACGCCCCACCTTGGGAGGCATGACTGGCACCTCGTGCCCTACTAGGATCTGAACTGACCTGACTGAGCTTATGCACTTCGAGTGCATGCCTGATCTATAAATCAAGTAAACAACGGGCTATATCTCGGTTGTAAATAAAGCCCTCGACTGACAAGGCCTTATAGCCACCTGTAAAAGAAAACAGCTAACCAGAAACAGGTAATAACAAGGAATCCTATGTGGGCCGACAAGACCACAATGATGTCTACTTATAACTGTAAAGTAAATCCAGCACTAAGCTAAGATATGGTCGACAAGACCGCTAACTGACAACTAAACAAGGCCCCACATGGCCAACATATAAAATAAAGCATACATGGGCCCCACACGGCCAACAGCAACTAACCACGGGGAATCTGAATCAATCTGCAAGCCTCTAGGAGTGATAAAATGGTTGAGACAGGGGCCCGACCTACCCATAAACTATATACTAGAAAGGTCCTGATCCGCGTCTATCTGCACCTGCAGGCAAGTAATGTAGTGCCCCAAGAAAGGCATCAGTACAATATGTACCGAATATGTAAGGCAGTAACTATAAATAACTGAATGAACTAAATGGAAATTGAAAGTAACTGAGTGAAAAGAATATAGATACTACCTGAATAGCTAAACTTCTTGTTTTCTAATCTATCAGTAACTAATGCAAACAAGAACCTTACCTAGCCCCCATAAGCCGGAAGGTACAACCAGCATAGAATAACCCGCCCGGGGCCCCCAGAAGCCCTGGCAAGTACACTTCAATCTATATACCCCTAACAAGGTCACACTGAATCATCTAATAGCTATAGTTATCATACCAGTCCCCTGGGTCTGCAACTAAGCCCACTCGGCCCCTGAACTGTAGTTGTGTCTGAGTCCAGTGGACTCCAGATATCAGCACCCCGGGCACCACGCTCAATGGAGGTGTGGTGGCAATACGGCATATAATAGTCCATCCATGAAATGGACTATATGAGGACCTTGGACCCCATCTTCATCCCCGTAGACGGCATACCGCTCCTTGGAGCAACACCATCTAACCCCTGGCAGGCATCAACATAGCTAGTAACCCTAGGGTTGGTCGTGGAAGGCTATACAGGGAAAAGTCAATCCCAAACTAAACATAAGTATTGGTTTCAACTAATAGCAATAGCTAATCACAATAGATATACTTCTGGCTCTCTTATTGGGATTCAAACTATATTACAATGCTATAGAAACTAACTTGCCAAAGGAATTCGCCTTAACATACCTCGATCACCAATTTCTGATTAACTGGCGAGTTTTAATCCGTATTCAATAGCCCTTTGCATTGTAATCGTATTACTAGGAGAATGAGACTAGTTTCAGTACTAAATTCAGTAAAAAATGATAACTTATAATACTAATATTAACTATACTTAAACTTAACGAAATACGGCTGAAAATGTATAATTTCCCACGAGTTTAGAAGGGAGAAATGCTTACTTGAAGCATGTGACTGTATAGGAATCAGTTTGGAGCAATTCTGACAACTTCTACTCGGCGGGGTTATGATTTGCCGGGAAAATTTCAAGAAAACAACTTCATAGTAATGCTCCTACAGGCTTAGAACTCGATTCCTAGATTTAATTTGAATTTGGACAGCATTTTGCAGCGTAATCAGAGGAAAATAACTTTAAAATGGCATCCCTCTCTCTCTTTTTCCGAGGATATTTGATATGAAGTAAAAAAAATGAAAACATGAACTTATATAATATTTGGGCAGTGGACAGGGGGGTCCATGTCACGGCCCCCAACGCGCCGATTTACGGGCGTTTCATGGCGCGCAATGCAAAGGGAGGGGGTCCGTGACACGCTGCCCCTGTTTTAGCCTGCTCTGGCCTTCTCCCTCGCTACCTTGATTCCACACCCAAATGTCCTCTACCCGGGCCCTTTCTTGTACATGTCGCACTCTAAAACTCTTAACTAATGTACGAAAACACTGAATAAACATTAGGAGCATACGTGGTGTAACACCTTGAGAGTCTGTAGCACTACTCTCAAATGAGCGGCATGCTCCTCCTCGCTCTGAGAGTATATTAGGATTTTATCAATGAACACAATCCAAATGTGGCTTGAACACCCTATTCATCAAGTCCACAAAAGCTGCAGGAGATTTCGTTAGTCCAAAAGACATAACTATGAACTCGTAATGACCATACCACGTCCAGAAGGTTATCTTCGAGATGTCGCTCTCCCGATCTCTAAGCTGATGGTACCCGGATCTGAGATCTATCCTCGAAAAGAACTTGGCACCCTGAAGCTGGTCAAAGAAGCCATCAATCCTGGGTAGAGGATACTTGTTCTTGATGGTGACCTTGTTCAATTGCCGGTAATCAATGCACATACGAAGGAAACCATATTTCTTCCGAACAAAGAGAACTGGTGCACCCTGTGGGGACTTGCTCGGTCTAATGAAACCCTTATCCAAAAGATCCTTCAACTAATCCTTTAACTCTTTTAGCTTGGCTAGAGCCATTCTGTAAGGAGGAATAGATATAGGTTGTGTGTCAGGAAGAAGGTCAATACAAAAATCGATTTACCTCTCGGGAGGTACACCTGGTAAATCATCAAGGAACACTTATGGATACTCGCATACTACAGGAACTGACTGAGTAGTCGGGGTCTCGAACTTCGCAACCTTTTGAAATCATCTTTATATCCTTAAGGTAGGAAATGAAATGACCTATAGGCACAGCTGAACTACCCTTCCACTCTAACACTCGCTCACCCAGAAATCTGAACTCTACTGCCCGAGTTCTACAATTAACTAAGGCATAACATACAAATAGCCAATCCATTCCAAGGATAACATCAAAATCGGTCATGGCTAACTCTACTATTCTACTGAGGTGATTTTCTATAGGACTGTGACCGGGCAACCTCTATACACTCATCTAGCTACGACTAAATCACCCACTGGAGTAGAGACTAAGATGGGTTCTGACAAGACTTCAGGACTGACTCCGAAATTACTAGCCACCGTATGGTGTCACAAAAGTCAAGGTAGCCCTCAGATATAACAAAGAATATGCATCATGATGGAAGATTCGTAAAATACCAGTAACCACATCGGGGGAAGTCTCCTGTACCTTACAAGACGCGAGGGCGTATAATCTGTTCTAGCGCTGACCACCAGCTAAGCTAATCTAAGCACCCTGTTGGGAGGGAAGTGCTGCTGGAGCTACTGATCAAGAAGCTGGGCCTCGACCCCCATCATGGCCTTATATCGCTGTTGGGAAATCTCTAAGCATATTTCCGGGCTTCCCATACCCAAAGAAAGCACCTGTACCTGCCAAGCACTGGCCCGTGTGCCCCCGACCACACCTGCCGCAAACTGGGATGCTAGAATCTGTGGGACTGCTGCTCTGACCCCTAAAGCCTGATGCTCTCCCTCTCTGGTCTTACCTAGGTCTGGATGGCATACTCAATGCTGAGGATGCTGGGGCTGAGGATCTCTGGTGAGTCTGCTGTCAGTGCCTACCACTCGACCTCGGCTGAGAGAACCTGTAGTTATCGGTCCTAGCCCTCTTGGCGTCTCTCACCCTCATATGCACTGCCTCCATCTCCTTGGCGTACAAGACTATCTAAGGGAAATCCATATCCTGGTGGAGCATAGAGGTCCTGCAATCCTTGTCCAAATAGCCCGCCACGTCATGAACAAACCTGCTCACCCGCGCCCTCTCATCAACCACTAACTCTGGGGCGTACTTTGATAAGCGAGTGAACTCAAGGGCATACTCCTACACCGTCATTTTCCCGTGCTTAAGATTCATGAACTCGGCTTCCTTCAAATCCCTCATTTCACGAGGGAAGAATAGATCTAGGAACATAACATGGAACTCCTCCGAAGGGATAGGGCCTGCTTCGGTGGCCCTACTATCTTTCCATTGTCGAAACCATATGTGTGTGAACCCTTTCAGCTAATATGTGGCCACCTCAGCACACTCAACTCCATTCACCCCCATGACCTGGGTGATCTTCACAATCTCATCAATAAACTCATGTAGGTCCTTGTCTAATTTTGACGTAAGGAATTCTGGCGGGTTCATTCTCAAGAAATTCTTGACTCGAGATGCCGCCGCATTTTTGTTTTGAGGGACATGCGCCATTTCCTGCTAGTTGACCTAAGCGTTCAAGGCCTACTCTAGCATCTGAATAGCTGCCCTAAATTTAGCATGAGCAATCGGCTCTGGTGCATGGTGCTGCTAGACTGGTGGGGCTTGTTGGTGCCCATTTCCGTCGCCATCCTCATGGCCGTTTCCATTCCCATTCCTCCTAACATTAACTCTACGGGGAGCCATAATTCTGCAATCGTGAATAGCACGAGTTAGAAGGATAGGGAGACATTTCATCGCACGACATAGATCATGAAAGAAGGGAACATTTCCTAAACGTCTCGTAGCCTCTCCATCATAAGTGTGGCGCGCTTCACACCCATGAAAAAGACTCTACTTAACGCATCTTTTAGACACCTTAGGAAACTTCAAAACCTATTTCTCTGATACAAAGTTTGTCAAGACTCGAACATAGGCCCGGATCGAGACACGGGACAAGGAGCCCTGAGAGACCCCAAGTCGACCCATGGCATGAACATTCATCTAACTCAATCAAATAAATAGAAGGATTGACATGATAATCTTAGCAGAAGTCTATAATAAGCGTAACATCAGAAATACACAAATCTGAAGTTGAATACATTCTACCGTCTGAAAAGCCTCTAAGTCTGATGAGTTGATGGGACAAGAGCCCAACTAACTCTCTAATACTGAAACTGAAAGTACTTCAATATCTTAAAGCAAATGGTCCTTGGAAGATGAGGACTCACCACTAAGTTGGGTGCTAACTCTGGAACTGGCTATTGATGGGGCTGATTCTGAGGGTCGGGACCTAAATCATAAAATGATACAACATAGAGTATGTGGTCAGTATGTGAAATGTACCAAGTATGAAAGGTATGTAAACCACTTAAAGAAGTAAAATCATTTAAAACTTGTATAGTGTAAAAGATAAACAAAATAAGAATCTAAGAGTAGGGCTTGCATGCTATCATTCAGAAAACATGATATCAACATAACATAACATCATAACTGAATTGATTGATCCCAAAGCTGAAATCTGATAGTCATAAATAAAGCTGAACATTAGGTCAAACCTTCTTTAGAACATATATAGATATATACAACATGAGTGATAAACATGCATAATTGAAATCAGGAGGAACAATAGTAAACTCTTCTTTTAACCGACATATCACGATAGAGCTTACATAGTCCCAACTATCACACTCAAGTGGGTAGAGCCATCCAAAGCCTTTCCAGGGATAAGGACGATACCATGATATCGATATCAAGCTCGTGGCCCAATCCGATAGGGGATAGCTCACATAGGAGGTCCCAATATCATCTGATCACACCTACGTTGGCGTGTAGTTTTGAGGCATAGGGTTAACTGACCCATAGCCTACTCGGTGCTAGACACTACTGCGAAAAACATGCATATGCTCTCCATCATTTTACAATAAAGTTGACCATCATCTATTGACGAAGATGAATAATCATGAATACATAAATCTGAATCATACATGAGGAGCCTTAGCTCAAACAATACCACAAGTTGAACATAAATGGGAGTCTTCGCTCCAAAACCATGTGGTAAGATAAATTTGTAAAATCATAATCATACTTGAACATATGGGCATTGCTCGATACTTTGATATGCTTGAAAATACATAATTCACTTGAAAACATGATCAAAAACATGGGTATCTTGAAAACATGCTTTTCATGATCAATATCTCATCATACTAGAACATTCTTCATAAATATCAACTCTCATGAACTTCTCATAATTGAGAATTTTAATTTATAAAGCTTGAAACATGATTCTTATTTAAAACATCATAAAACTTTCCCATAAATCATAATTCGATAGTAGAAACTCATTTAAATCATAGCCATGTAGAGAATTAGATATGTCATGCATTAGGTTAAAACCCCATAGAATAAACTCATAGATTTTCATGAATTAGAGAGGGATTGGGCATGGGTGTGGACGAATTCACCCATTCATAACCTTATGTACCTGATTTAGGCTAATTCTTACACTTCCTTGAATGCCTAAGAAGAATTTGAGAAGGGCTGGAAGGACTCAAGCTTGATCTCCTCTCTAACTTCCTAACTTTGCATGCATGGGTTTGAATAGGCTAGAATGACTTAACCTATCTTAATACACCATGAAAATGGCTTAAAATGACATAGTTTAGGCCTTAGGATCATAGGAATTACGGAAAAGCCCTTATTAAATTCGTAGGAAATAACTACTACCAGTCCCCACAAAGGACTGGACGACTCGTTACACATGTCCACGACTCGTGGCATCAGTCGTGAAGTCCACTGCCATTAATCCTCAGACCATTAATTAACCTGCTACCCACGATCCATCCCACGAATCGTGGTGATTGACCACAACTCGTGCGGACCTTCCGTAGGGTACACTGTGAGACCACCTTCACTTTCCTCAGTCCCTTGCCCATGGCTGACTAAACGAGTCATGGGGACTGACCACGACTCTTGGTCTGGTCCGTGGGGACCTCATATTTCAAAAATCCAACCCAAGACTAGAACTTCACGATGAGTCACCTCACGAATCGTGGTCTTCCCCACGGGTCATAGAATGACTCATTTTGTGACCTGGTGTAAAATTTTAAAATTTTCTCCGTTTCAACTCCCAGGTCTGATCTTTGGGCTTCCAGGGTATTACACACCCATCCTCCCTAGTGCTTGTTGTGAGAAGAAATAGAAAAATGATGCTTGATGAGTTGGTAGTTTACAAACTCATTCAGCTTTTTGACATGATCTTTTTCTTGGTTTTCAAGCCATTTGGAATGATTTTATGCCCTTTTTCTTATCTATGTAGGCATTTGAAGGAGACAAAGATAATGGAAGATTTGAATCCAAAAAGAGCTGCTAAAGACATGCTTTAAACTAGTGAAACATGAATCCAGACGTGCGAAATGCAATTTCTACTGTCCGACAGAAGTCTTGTATCAATGTCGGCAGTTTGAGAAAACTCAAGGCATAAACATTCTTGTGGTTGAAAAATAAGAAAATGTAATTAACTTATCCACTGCTATTTATGCTAAATTTTAATCTAAGAAAATGAAGTAAATCTCATTCTAGATGTTAGCTCATCAANAGTTGTTAGCCCATCAATAGCATACCCCTAGCTATCTCACTTGTGATTGCAATAATCGGAATCCCCATCACTTAGTTCTAAATTTGAATTTGATATTGTTGTCCCTTTTTCCACCAATTTTACTTTCCAAATGTTGAACAATTATGGTTCTAGTTTGAGTTAGTTTATAACTTTTGGATTATCAACTCAATTTCTTATGGGATTCGATCCCGACACCCTTTACATGTATTTGTTCTTGAAAACAACCACCGCCACCTTCCTTAATCGACAAAGTTGTATTTAGTGTTATCATAATCCCTCTCTTGACACCCATAATCCCTATGTGCTGATGTTGAAAGAATGGAAAATAGGGCATGAAGCCCAAAATGTGGGGAGAGATAACGAAGAAATGAAGCAAAAGCCTAAGTTTGGGGGTTTTCAAAAAGGGGAAGAAAATATGAGTTCCAATGAGAGGTAGTACCAAATTGGGATAAAATGAAAGAAATGGTTGGTCGAAAAACCTTGATCATAAAAAAAGAGAAGTCTTGAAAGGTTCTACCTCTTTCTTATAAAGGCTAATTGTAGACTCAAAAGGGAATGTAAGAAGGGTCTTTGATAAAGAATGATAAGTTGAATAAGGAGTGATAACGTGGAGTGAGCTCATCCATAGTGTGGGATGTTCAAAAAGTATTCACAACAGGTATTAGGGTGGTTCTAGTTACTAAATCTAAATAATTATCATATCCTTAAACCTAGCCTTCACGATAATCCGTCAGTCCTTAGTGATTTTGAGTGTAGAAAATCTACATTAGTAGCGAGATAAATGAAGGAAAAGCCTATGTGTCAATTTGCATGCATTTGAATTTCTTTGTAAGAGTGAGCGTATTTGCTCTATCTTATAATCCCTATGTGTGAAATACATGAAATATGAAAGAGATTCTCTCTTGATGTGAGTGGCATCGCTCCTTTGGAGTACATGCTTAAATATGTTTTAAATTGAAAAGTGTGGTTGAGGCAAAGGTGCAACGAACATTAAGGCAAACTTTGAATGTAAACTGTCAATGACTTCAGATTCTACCTTGAGCTTGTTTTGATGAATGGAACCCCTTTTCTGGAAGGAAAGAAAATATTTGTGCAAATGTGCCAATTGCTTGTGGTGATCTCTTGAGAAGTTTGAAATAGGTTTGAGTCTCTTCTTAGTGTTGAATCTGTGTGTGATTTTGGGGTTGTCTTAGGAGCTAAGAATTTTCGTCCTCTCAACTACCTGTAACCCACGTTCTTGCTCCACCAAGTCAGAATAATTAAAAATGAACCTAAGTGTTCTATTTATACTGGGGA
>JACEIK010007269.1:19528-31272 GCA_018107945.1 Datura stramonium
ATATAAAATTACATGAAAATGTATAAAATACTTAGATAAACAAGGTTACTTTAAGTTATAAAGTATCACTTGGACATGCTATTTTTGCCCGTGATCACCTGAAGCATTCCCGTGCCTAACATCGGTATGGGTGCAAGGCAAAGAGGTGCTTGTAAGTTCAGAAGCAATCAATTCACTTTATTGGACACCCAATATTCTGCAAGAAAGTGGAGCACAAAGCAAACAAATTCCAATGGCTAGAAAACTTGATTGCAAAAGGTCGACCATAATGGCCTATCTTCAGGGGCCTCATTCATCTGCGTCACTTAAAATTCGAAGCCCGCATGTAGTTAGATTTGTTTTTTTTTGCAGATGATACCCTTTCGAAATACATCGGAAGTTCCAATTGAAGTGGCCATTCTCCTTTCTTGCATAATGGATCATGTACACATCAATATGGGGGAGATTATTGCCGATAAGTTCAAATGAAGGGCCAAGCAACAAGCCACAACATTGTCATTTCCTAACCTGGTAAGTATGTTATGTATACGGGCTGCTTGTCATTTATTCCGACCATTGGATAGGACTGTGCAGGCCAAAAGTGTGATCACATTGGCGACCAAAACTAACAAAGAGGCTCCATTTATGAAGTGGGCAAAGTATACAGGGAACATGACTCCACCACCACGTTCAGCATCCACTTACAAAGCAGCCGCCCTGCTCCATACAGTCGAGTTCCATAGTTATCTACCTCCTGATTTTCTCAACATTGCACAAAGTGCTAAAATGCATGAGATCCATCTTTTTACGGTTAACCAAGGCTATTCCATCCATGATACAGAGTGCCATTAAGAAATCATTGCAGCCTGCTAAAGACAAGTTAACTAGTCTATGCTCTATAGTTGACGTCCTCGAAAGCAAAGTGGGTACTTTGAGACAAGAGGTGGCTTCACTCACTGTACCTCCATCCACTAGCCAACCAAACCCTTGTGAAGCTAAGGCGATGACCGCATAGCCCGAAGAACACAGAAGTCCTCCAGATGATTGGTGGGTGGGATATAAAAGTGATTCAGAAATAGTGTCTAATGAGGAAACCTATCATAGACGACCTCCTCCACCTCCAATGTGCTCGGTGTATGATGTCAATCCTTCCTGGACACTAGGTGGAGTGGCAACGACGTCTTAACATGAGCTTCACACTCTGCCAGACAATTGGGTGGTGCCAGGCCTTGGGCAACCTCTGGCACTCCCACTCAACCCGCAACAACATACGGTTGAAGAGAAATATTCTTGGCATTTTGATGCCGCCACATATACTTGGAAGTCGCGGCCCAATCACTAACTCAATCAGGAAGCCTCTTTCACTTTTTTGTCTTTTCTTTGGATACATTGGGGGTAATGTCTTATTTAAGTTTGGGGGTGGGATGATTCTTGTTGTTGTCATTTTGAAATTTTTGGAGTGCTAAAAATGATCTTAAAGGTTCATGGTCAATGATTAAATGGGGTCATTGTTTTGAATTACAAAATTTTGCATGAAATGACCCGAAATCTTGTTCCTTTTTTTGCCTTTGTAAGTAGTAGTATAGTAATCAAAACTCCGAGGGTTTTATTTAGACCATGGTTCTTTTCCGAGGAGCATTTTTTTTCTTTTTATTTTCTTTGTCGAACCGGGTTGGCATTTCCCGATGATAGATAGAGTGGTAACATTCTTTAAAGGAAAATGTCATGTTGTTTTGACTCTCTTATGAATTTGTTTTGAGAGGCACCACTGAAAAAAATTGAAATGGAATTTTAAAATAAGGGCATGAAACTGAAGATAATGAGCAATTGCTGATACCATAGCATATCATTCTTTGTCATACGTTGTAAATTCTTTGCTTGACTTATGATATTTGCCTACTTTCATGTCCTAACGTGAAATCTTGTTTTGAGAATGACTCTTGTAGACCTTTTAAGGGTGATGCCTTGTGTAGTGAGGAATTTTTGATGAATCTCATGCATAACATCTTGTATAGAACTTTCCCCAAATGTGATTCAAGGCAAAATCCTAGATGTAGTTGTGCTGAGAACATGAGTTTAGACTTTTCTTTGTCTAGTCACTTCACCCATATACCCTCCTTGAGCATTGATCCTTGTCAGCCAACATTGAGCCTTAGACCTTTTCTTTGGCAACCACATTACAAGTCTTAAGACCATTCTTAATACCTCTCTTTGGTACCCATTCTCCCTAAATGCTTGTGATAAGATAGTGATGAAATGAGGCTTTAAGCCTGAGGAAAAGGGAGTGGCAAAGAAATGAGAAATGAGGAAAAAGCCTAAGTTTGGGGGTGTGTAAAAGGGGAAGATACGAATTTCAGGTTGAGGTAGCACCACATTATGTCAAAATGCACAAAAGGATGAATCAAAAAGAGAAAAATAATTTGTGTGAACCAGTGCTTCCTCTTGAGGTGAGAAGGCTAGTTGTGAAAGCTAAAGGGGTTATAAGAAGGGTTGTAAAGAAATAAAAAAATGAAAAAAGTGAAACAAAGTGAAGTGAGTGGAAGGAGTTGATGGGAGGTATGTTCACGAAAAGCATTAGGGAGGATCTAGTCACTATAACTAAATTCTCATCCTACCCTTAACCCGAGCCTACATCATAACCCCCAATCCCTAAATGATTCGAAGTGCAGCTACTCTACATTAGTGGCGAATTACATGAAGGGCAAGTCTATGGGTCAAGTATGTGCATGAAGATTTTATTTAGGAGAGAGAGTGTGAGTGTTTCTTCCAAACAATCCCTTGTATGAATTCAAATGATCACATGACAAAAAGAATAGGGATTCTTATTTCGATGAGTGGCATCATTACTTTTTAAAGATACAAGGGAATTCAGAATTAATGTAGGAACAGGGCATGAGGAGTGTAAAATCTAAGGCAAGCTTTTAATGTGCACTGATTATAACTTGAGATGCTATGTTTATTTCATGGTTGAGAAATACCTTTGTTCTACTAAATGAATCCTTTCATGAACATTGTTGGTGAAAAGTGGTAGCCTATTTGAAACATCTTCATTGTTTTGGTCTTTTGGGGCATTTACTTCTCTTTTTCGATGAGCTTGGTGAGCATATTTTTGGGCTGTCATAGTTCAGGTGATTGGTGATGTTTAATTTTGTGTAGAGGTGGCATATTTTTCAATGAATGAGTATTGCATTACTTGAGGAAAACCAATGGTTAAAGTTTGGGGGTTTGATGAGTTGGTAATTTACCAACTCATTAGGCTCTTAAACTTGAGTTTTTGCTTAGTTTTTGAGTTGATTATATGGATTTTATGCCCTCTTCTCTTTTGTTGTGTGAAGATGCCTAAATGTGTATAAAAGAGCAAAAAGAAGGAAGTGAGAGCAAATCGGCGGTCAACAGATGAAAATCAGCAAAACGCCGGCCAAAGGCCGATTATCACTGCCCTGAGGAAAAATGCCACCGGCGAATCGCAAGTTCTAATGGTGAATCGCTGGTCCAGTCTTCGAAAGACTCCCATTTTTTTGGAAAGAAGCATAAAGATCTGGCAGTTCACAGATTGGTATCGGCTAAATGCCAAATGAACCACCGATGCTCACTGGAATTGAGTGATGGCTCAGATAAGATACACGGTAGTTCACGAATTGGGACCGGCGAACCGGCGGTGTATCTGTCGATTCCAGAATAGTGCTCAGGGGTATAATTGTCCAACACCGAAAAAGAGATAAAAGGTGCCCATCTTTTTAGGATATACATAGTAGATAAAGTATTGTGCATTGGAGGGATTTACAGAAAAAAAAAGCAAAGCATATCACATCATTGTTTCCCTTTTGAGCTTTAGAACATTCTATTAGCAAAGATAGGGAGATTTTGATTGGTAAACTTGGAAAAAGCACTCTTCTCTACTTCCTCGGAATTTAGATATAAAAGTTAGCCGAAATCTGGAAAATCATAACAGAATGGGTCATGTAACGGATCATTGGTCCACCAATGATCCGTAGGAGGTGTCCATGGTGAGGTTCAGTAGGGTGAAGTTTGGAGCAACGAGTCATGGAACAACCCATGGTCTGATGTCATGAGTCATTATTTGTGGTCGAGGTGAGATTGATCCTTAGTCTAGGAGGAGGTAACGGGTTATTGGACGACTCGTGGTGGGAAGCAAAGGATCGTGGTGAGCAACCATGGAAAATAGTATGAAAACCTCCAATCGAAGTAACGGATGCAAAACCATGACTCATTGGAAGTAGTCATGCATCGTAGTGTGGCTCGTGGGAAAGGTACAGGTGTAGGTCGTCAGGGGAAATAACAAAAGGATTCAATGGACCGTACCTTGTTGTAATGACCCATCCTGTCTGATCATGGTGAGGGATAAGAGACCTGAACTCAGGGTCAAGAAACGAGTAGTGACGACGGACTGTTGGAGGTGACGATGGATCGTCCAGTCGTTCGTTGTCACCAGCAGTTCAAAATTTTCAAGAAAATCATTAAGGGAATTTTTATAATTCAAAAGTCCTAGGGTCTTAAATTACGTTGTTTAAGGCTCGAAATGCGGTGTTTTAGGAAGGGAAAATCTACCCTAGGCTCATTCACATCCATGCGTGCACATTGAAGGGGTTTATGAGGTGATCAAGCTAGAATTCTTCAAGTTTTCCTTCAATCTTTCATTGGGCTTTCAAGGAGTGATATAATCTGATTTTCCCCAGCTATGTAGGGTTATGAATGGGTAAATTCATTCACACCCATGCCCAATATCTCTTTAAATCATAGAAATTTCGATGTTGATTCTATGGGGTTTTAACCCAATGCATGAAATTCCTAAGTCTATACATGGGTATGATATAAATGAGTTTTTATTATTGAATTATTAATTATAGGCAAGTTTTATGTTGTTTTCCACTAAAACCATATTTCAAGCTTTTTAAACCTAAATGCCCATTTATGAGAAATTCATAAAAGTTGAGATTTATGATGAATATTTATGTATGATAAGGTATTAATGATGAAAAGTATTTTTTCAAGTTACCCATGTTTATAATCATGTTTTCAAGTGAATTGAGCATTTCCAAGCATGTTAAAGTATTGGGCAATGCCCTTATGTTCAAGTATGATGTATGATTTACGATATAGATTTCATGATTGATTGATTTATGACATTGGCCGATTTATGGGCCCTTGATTCATGGCTAAACATGTATGTAAATGGGGATCAACGATGTTAAATGTTTATTTGGCCATGAATCTCATGAATGATGTTTATGATTTACGTACGAGCCTAATGTGCATGTTTTTGGAAGCAGTGTCTAGCACCGAGTAGCCCGGCATTCAAAGGACTACACTAGTGTCTCATAACTACTTTCCACCGTAAGTTCATGTTGATACATTACAATGTTAATGGATCCCCTCTTTCATGATATCACATAATGCACGTCCCTGGTTTGGTAAGCCCGGGATGACTCTGCCCACTTAGTGAAATTGGTAGGGCATCATGTAAGGCTCTTCCATGATGGTGTCGGTTATGATGAGTCCTCCCACTGTTCCGCATGTATTTATGACTTGTTATGTTTATGTTACTTTGGCTCAAGTTATGATTTATAAAGTTTTCTCTTATGACTATTATAATGAATGGATTTACGGATGTTTTGAATACCTTGAGCCTTATGTTACACAGTGATATTTATGATATGAGCATGTTGTCCTACTCTTATGAGATTTTATGTATTTTATATGTCTATTTTACTTACCTTGCATACTCGGTACATTCCACGTACTGACCGCATACTCTATGATGTATTGTTTTATGATACAGGCTCTGACCTTCAAACCTAGCACCGTTATTAGCTCTATCTCAAAGTTAGCATCTAGTTCATTGGTGAATCCTCATCCCCCGAGGACTAGTTAATATCAGTTATCTCCTTATGTTCAGTTTTCTAGTCTTATCAGGTTATTTAGGGGTGTTGTCATCCCATCAACCCATCAGATATGTTAGAGGCTTTCAGACTATTTGTAGTATTTAGCTTTCATGTATGAAGTGCATTTTGTTTTCCATTTTATGTTATGATTATAATTTCTCTATGTTATCATGTTGAGTAATTCCGCTTTATTGGATTGGAATAGATGTATGTTCATGCCATGGGTCGACTTGGAGTCTCTAGGGTCTCTTTGTCCCATGTCTCGATCCGAGCCTATGTTCGGGTCGTGACAAACATGATATCAAAGCAATAGGTTTGAAGTGTCCTAGGGTGCCTGAAAGCCACGTTAAGTAGAGTCTCTTTCATGGGTGTGAAGTGCGCCACGCTTATGACGAAGAGGCTACGAGACATTTAGGAAATGTTCCCTTCTTTCATGATCTATGTAGAGCGATGAAACGCCTCCTTATCCTTCTAACTCGTGTTATTCGAGATTGCAGAATCATGGCTCCCCTCTGAGTTAATGGTAGGAGGAATGGGAATGGAAACGGCGAAGAGGATGGAAACGGAGACAGGAACTAACAAGCCCAACCAGTCCAGGAGCACCATGCACTAGAGCCGGTTGCCCATGCTGAATTCCAGGTAGTTATTCAGATGCTAGTGCAATCCTTGACCGCGCAGGTCAACCAGCAGGCAGTGGAACATATTTCGCAAAATGAAAATCTTACAGCAGCTCGGGTCAGAGATTTCTTGACGATGAACCCCCCAAAGTTCTTGGTTCCATGGTGGACGATGATCCACACGAGTTTATTTACGAGATTGTGAACATTACCTAGGTCGTGGGGGTGAATATGGTTGAATGTTCTGAGTTAGCCTCATATCAGTTGAAAGGGGTCGCACACATCTAGTTTTGATAATGGAAAGATAGTAGGGCCATCGGGGCAAGCCTTGACACTTAGGAGGAGTTCCATGTTGCTTTCCTAGATTGATTCTTCCCTCGTGAGATGAGGGAGTTGAAGGCAACCGATTTTGTCAATCTTAAGCAGGGGAAGATGAAGGTTCAAGAGTATGCCCTTAAGTTCACTCGCTTATCAAAGTACGCCCCAGAGTTAGTGGTTGATCAGAGGGAGCGAGTGAGCTGGACCGCTATGCTCCACCAGGATATGGATTTCCCTCGGATAGTCTTATACGCCTTGCAGATGTAGGAGGTGCATATGAGGGAGAGAGAGGCCAAAAGGGCCCAGACAGACAACTATGGGTTCACTCAGCAGAGGTCCAGCGGTGGTCATCGCCCTCAGATACAGCAGAGGTCACTAGCTCCAGCACCATCATCAGCTAGTGTCCCGTCTAGACCAAAGGGTGATCAGAGGAGTAGGGACTCATGTTCAAGAGACTAGAGGGGCATGCAAGTAGAGCGTACCTTTCCAGCCTGTGGGAAGTGTGGCAAGAGTCCTTCCGGGGAGTGCCTGCTCGGCTCAGATATCTGTTATGGGTACGGTAGATCCGATCATATGCACCGAGAATGTCCATTTTCTAGATAGGATGATGATAGAGGTCGTGCAAAAACTACCAGGTCAGCAGTNAGTTATGCCCTGCGACGTAAGTTCAGTGACACAAACTATGCCCCAAACCGAGAATGTCCATTTTCTAGATAGGATGATGATAGAGGTCGTGCAAAAACTACCAGGTCAGCAGTAGTCCAGCATGCTCAACTCTGCAGGGGGCATCCACTAGTGGGGGTGGAGGGCAGTGCCAAAACATATTCTATGCCCTCGCCTCGCGTCAGGAGCAGGAGATGTCACTGGATATGGTTACTGGTATGTTACGAGTGTTTCACCTTGATGCTTATGCTTTGTTACATCCAGGGTCTACTTTGTCTTTTGTAACACCTTATATTTCTAGTATCTTTGGAATTAGTCTCGAAATTTGGTCAGAACCATTCTCAGTCTCTACTCCCATTGGTGATTCAGTTGTAGCTAGGCGGGTGTATAGAAGTTGCCCGATCACAGTATTGCAAAAAGTCACCTCTGTAGACCTAGTGGAGTTAGCCATGACTGACTTCGATATTATTCTCGGTATGGATTAGTTGTATGCATGTTATGCTTCGGTTAATTGTAGGACCCGTGTGGTGGAGTTTCGCTTTCCAAGCGAATCAGTCTTAGAATGGAAGGGTAGTTCGACCATGCTTGTAGGTCATTTTATTTCCTATCTTAAGGATAAGAAGATGATTTCTTAGGGTTGTGTGTACCATCTAGTTAGGGTTAAGTATTTTGAGTCTGAGACTCCGACTATCCGATCAGTTCTAGTGGTATGTGAGTATCCAGAAGCGTTCCCTAATGATTTATCGGTATTCCTCTCGAGAGAAAAATCGATTTTGGCATTGACCTTCTTCCAAACACACAGCCTATATCTATTCCTCTCTACAGAGTGTCCCCAACCGATCTAAAAGAGTTGAAGGAACAGTTTAAGGATCTTTTGGATAAGGGTTTCATTAGACCAAGCAAATCTCTGCGGGGTTCACCAGTTCTCTTTGTCCAAAAGAAAGATGGCTCCCTTCGTATGTGTATTGATTATCAGCAATTGAACAAGGTCACCATCAAGAACAGGTATCCTCTACCCAGGATTGATGATTTGTTTGACCAGCTTCAGGGTGCCAAGTTTTTTTCGAAGATAGATCTCAGATCTGAGTACTATTAGCTCAGAGTTCGGGAGAGCGACATCCCAAAGATAGCCTTCAGAACTCGGTACGGTCACTATGAGTTTGTAGTTATGTCTTTTGGATTAACGAATTCTCCTGCAGCTTTTATGGACCTAATGAATAGGGTGTTCAAGCCAAATGTAGACATGTTCGTGATCGTTTTCATTAACGACATCCTTATATATTCTCGGAGCGAGGAGGAGCATGCTACTCATTTGAGGGTGGTGTTCTAGACTTTGAAGGATCTTCAATTGTATGCAAAAGCAGCAAATGTGAGTTTTTGTTAAATTTTGTGGCGTTCTTGGGTCATGTGGTGTCTAATGAGGGTGTGCAGTAGACTCGTAAAATATAGAGGCAGTGAAGAATTGGGCCAAACCGGTGAATCCTTCAGATGTCAGGAGTTTCTTGGGCTTAGCAGGCTACTATCAGAGATTTGTTGAGGGGTTTTAATCTATTGCAGCATTGTTGACTAAACTAACCCAAAAGAAGGTAAAGTTCCAATGGTCGGAGGCTTGTGAGAAGAGCTTCCAAGAGTTGAAGGCTCGACTCACCTCAGCACCAGTGTTGACCTTACCCGAGGGCATGGATGGGTTTGTGGTTTATGGTGATGCTTCAATGATCGGAGTTGGATGTGTATTGATGAAGAATGGAAATGTTATAGCTTATGCTTCTAGACAGCTAAAAATTCATGAGAAGAATTACCCGACCCATGATCTTGAATTGGTCGCGGTGGTATTCGCCTTGAAGATATGGAAACATTATTTGTACAGGGTCCACATGGATGTGTTTATGGATCATAAGAGTCTAAAATATGTGTTTACCTAGAAGGATCTCAATCTTCGGCAAAGAAGGTGGTTAGAGCTAATTAAGGACTATGATATGAGTGTGCTTTACCATCCGGGCAAGGCTAATGTTGTAGCGGACGCACTTACTAGACTCTCCATGGAAAGTGTGTCCTATGTGGATGAGGGAAAGAAGAAGCTGGTGAAAGACATGCATCGACTCACAAGGTTTGGAGTTCCTTTGGTTGATTCAACCAATGGCGGTGTTATTATTTAGAAAAGATCAGAATTGTCTTTGGTGACTGATGTAAAAGCTAGAAAAGATGAGGACCCCATTTTGGTAAAGTTAAAGGAAGCCGTTCAAAATCATAAGGTAGAGGTATTCTCCAAAGGGGGAGATGGTGTGCTTCGATACCAGGGTCTCTTATGCATTTCGGATGTCAATGGTTTGAGAAATCGGATGTTGCACAAGGCTCATGGATCTAGGTATTCAATCCATCCAGGTGCCATCAAGATGTACCGTGACTTACGGGAAGTCTATTGGTGGAATGGCATGAAGAAGGACATCGCAGAATTTGTAGTTAAGTGCCCAAACTGTTAGCAAGTAAAGATTGAGCATTAGAGACCGGGAGGGGTGCTTCAGGATATCAGTATTCCTACTGGGAAGTAGAAAGAAATCAATATGGACTTCATAATAGGTTTGCCTCGCACTCGTTGACAATATGACTCCATTTGGGTTGTTGTAGACAGGTTGACAAAGCCGCTCATTTTTTACCGATTAAAACCATGGATTCGGTGGAGGATTATGCCAAACTATACATCCGAGAGCTAGTTCGGTTGCATGGAGTTCCCTTTTCCATCATATCAGACAGAGGTACCGAATTTACCTCTCAACATTGGTGGTCATTTCAAAAAGGACTTGGTACTCAGGTTAAGCTCAGCACAGCATTTCACCCGTAAATAGATGGCCAAGAGAAACAAAAAATTCAGACTCTCGAAGACATGTTGAGAGCATGCATGGTTGACATCAGAGGTAGTTGGGATGATCATTTGCCTCTTATCGAGTTTGCATAAAATAATAGCTACCATTCCAGTACTCAGATGGCTCCGTTTGAGGCTCTCTATGGGCGGAGATGTAGATTGCCTATTGGTTGGTTCGAAGTTGGGGAAGCTGCAATGATAGGACCAGATTCGATCCATGAGCCTATAGAGAAGGTTCAGCTCATATGGAACAGGTTGAAAATAGCTCAAAGTCGCCAAAATTCCTATGACGATGTGAGAAGGAGAGAACTCGAGTTCGAAGTGGATGATTGGGTGTTGCTGAAGGTGTCTCCCATTAAGGGAGTGATGCAGTTTGGGAAGAAAGGAAAACTCAGTCCTCATTATGTTGGCCCCTACCGGATTGTGAAATGGGTTGGCAAAGTGGCATATGAATTGGAGTTTCCCTCAGAATTAGCTTCCGTGCATCCTGTGTTCCATGTATTGCTCTTAAAGAAGTATTTGGGTGATCCAGTTGTTCTGGTGGACAGTGTTGGTGTGAAAGACAGGCTTAGCTATGAGGATGTTTCGCTGGAAATACTAGATCGCAAGGTTCAAAGGATAAGGAACAAGGAAGTAGCTTTATTCAAAGTTTTATAGAGGAATCAGCATGTCAAAGGAGCTACGTGGGAAGCCGAAACAGACATGCTTGCTAGATACCCACATTTATTCTCTACCGGCTCAATTCCAGCTGGAGGTATTAGTTTTGCCCTAGTACACTATGTAGTTTTCATATTCAGTTCGTGTGCCCCAGTTTCTTTCATGTATGTGGACGTGTATAAGATTCATGAATTCAGTCCAACCATGTATTTTGAATCGGAGTTAGTCACTCCGTCAGTTTTCAGCTTAAATGATCAGTATTTGAGTATGATGATTGCATTTCTCTGTTTTCTGTATGTTTTCCCATATTCGAGGATGAATGTTCCCAAAGGGAAAATATTGTAATACTCCGAAAGTGCCCAAGACTAGACCTGGAATTTAAAAATGGAAGTTGGCTGAAATCTAGAAAATCATCACAGAAAGGGTCATGTAACAGGTGTCCGTGGTGAGGTGCAGCAGGGTGAAGTTGGGAGTAAAGGGTCATGGACTGACCCGTGGTTTGATGTCATGAGTCGTTGTTTGTGGTCGTGGTGAGATTGATCCTTAGTCTAGGAGGAGGTAACGGGTTGTAGGACGACTCGTGGTGGACAGTGATCTCGGGCAAAATAGCATGCTCGAGCGATGTTTGATAACTTAATTTAGTCTTCTTTAGCTAAGTAATTGTATACATTTTCATGTAATTTTATATAAATGTGAATATATGTGCTAACCAACATGATTAGTCCTTGTTTTGTAGGTTTCAATGAT
>JACEIK010007270.1:58665-77985 GCA_018107945.1 Datura stramonium
GGATAGGGCCCCGACCTACCCATACTGTACATCAAAAAGGAAAAGAACCTAGGTTTCATGCACTATAATTCACCGGACACCAAAATTCGAGTGAGGATCGAATGGACTGGAAGAGATTAGAAGCAAGGTGGGTGTTGGGTTTGATCACGGGTATATGAAAAAGTGCGAAGGGAGAGAAAATAAAATAAAAAGAATAAAAAATTTCAAACCGTCTAGGTAAAGAAGAGGGATAGTGGGTCGGATCCGGGTTAGCAAGGTTAGGTTGGGTCGGGTAGGGCTTTTTAGGAATTTACTTACCGGGTTAGATGAAGGAGAAAGTGATGGTCGGTCGATCATACAATGTTCCATCAACTTACCTGTCATGATAACATTACCGATGCATTCAGTTGTCTGTGAGTGATTAAGGTATTGACGATCTGTCGCAGGCGCGACGTCCTACAACATGCATCGTTGCCCTTATCCAGGATCCATGTTTTTGTGACTCCTTTTGACGATCCAACAGACGACTTATCAGAAATATGATGGCTCATCTAGTCAGCCGTCGAGCTTATCTAGAACACCTATTGTTTTCTTTTATTTTGATGGCTCATAGTGACGATTCATCAAGCTTCTGATGGTCCGTCAATGACGATCATCACTAGCTTCAGAAGGATATGTATCTGCACACTTAACACGCCTTTCAAACAAACGCAATATCAAAATTAAACAAATATTATATAAAAAATATAACAAATATTGGGTTGCCTCCCAAGTAATGCCTGGTTTAACGTTGTGGCTCCACTTAGATACCTTGATTACTCAGACTCCATCAAGGTACACCAATTCCAACACCTGTACCTCCTCCGGTACTCCATAGTACTGCTTCACACATTGTCCATTCACTTTGAGCGTTCCCCTTTTTGGTTTTCAAGCTCTATAGATCTAGATGGGAATACCTATGTCACATTGAACGGGCCAGACCATTTTGATCGGAGTTTGCCCGAAAACAATCGAAGTCTAGAGTTGAAAAACAACATAAGGTCTCCAGGGCTAAACTCCATTTTTCAATCCTCTGGTCATGATACATCTTCATCTTTTCCTTGTACAAAATGACTCTCTCATATGCCCTTAGACGGAACTCATCCATCTCATTAATCTGATGTAGCCTTAAGTGTGTAGCCTCGCTTCTACTCATGTTGAGCTTCTTTAGCGCCCATAGGGCTTTATGTTCCAGCTCAACTGGTAAATGATAACCTTTCCTAAACACTAACTGATATAGATACATCCCAATAGGCATTTTGAATGCTATTTGATACGCCCATAATGCATCATCAAATTTTTTAGACGAATCTGTTCAGTTAGCATTCACTGTTTTGGCCAGAATGGCCTTACTCTCCCAGTTTGACACCTCCACTTTCCCACTCGACTGTGGGTGGTATGGAGTAGCTATTTTGTGCTGCTTAACTCTATAATTTTCCAGAAAAACACTAAAAACATTGTTGCAAAAATGAGAACCCCCTTCGCTAATAATAGTTCTTGGAGTCCAAACCTTGAGAAAATGTTCTTCTTTAGGAAAGCTGCAACACTTTTGCCATTATTATCTGTGAATGCCATATTCTCTACCCACTTTGAGATATAATCAACCGCTACTAAGATGTACTTCAGGCCATATGAGCTCACAAACGGACCTATGAAGTCTAAACCCCATACATCAAATAGTTCTACTTCCAGAACAGGAGTCATAGGTAACTTATGGCTTCTAGATATATCACCCTGTCTTTGGTATTGATCACAAGACTTCACAAAGTCATGGGCATCCCAATATAATGAAGGCCAGTAGTATCCACATTGCAAAATTTTCTGGGCTTTTCGAGAAACCCTATGGTGTCCTCCAACTAGAAATGAACAGCATGCCTCCAAGATACATAATATTTCTACTTCTGGAACACACCTCCTTATTAGGTTAACAACACAAACTCGAAATAAGTACTACTCATCCTAGAAGTATTTGTTCATATCATGAAGGAACTTTTTTCATAACTGGAAAGAAAGACTTCCGGCATCATACCACTGACAATGTAATTGGCGAAGTCAGCAAACCATGGAATGAGATCGAATGTTGCTGCTAAAACCTGTTCATCAGGGAAGGAGTCATCAATCTCATCATCATTCGTTACTCTTCCCTCAACTTCAAGTCAGGACAAGTGATCCGCTACTTGATTTTCACATTCCTTGACTTCAAAGTCAAATTCTTGCAGCAAAAGGACCCATCTTGTTATCCTTGGTTTGGCATCTTTGTTTGCTATGAGATATCTCAAGGCGGCATGAGCATTGTGCACAATAACTCCGATGCCAAAGCAAATACGCCCTGAATCTCTCAAAGGCATATACCACCGCTAGTAACTCCTGCTCAGTCACTGTGTAGTTATTTTGTGCCCCATTCAATGCTTTACTAGCATAATAGATGGGGTTGAACATCTTGTCTTTCTTCCGCCCAAATATTGCTTCGAGTGCAAGTCCACTAGCATCACATATTACTTCAAAGGGTTGCGACCAATATGGTGCAACTATTATTGGAGAAACCACTAATTTAGCCTTTATGTTTTCAAAATCCTTCAGGCATTCCTTCTCAAACACAAATTTGGTATCTTTCTCCAATAGCTTGCACAATGGGTTAGCTATTTTCGAGAAGTCCTTGATGAATCTTCGGTAAAATCCTGCATGGCCCAAAACACTTCTCACTCCCTTCACATAAATTGGTGGACGCAACTTCTCAATCACCTTAATCTTTGTCTTGTCCATTTCTCATCCCTTTTCTGTTATTTTGTGTCCAAGCACAATGCCTTCTTTAACCATAAAATGGCATTTTCACCAATTCAACACCAAATTTGCATCCTCACATCGCTCTAAGGCTTTGCGAAGATTGGCCAAGCAGTCTCCACAGGTGTCACCAATGACTGAAAAGTTGTCCATAAAAACTTCTGAGGTATCCTCCACTATATCAGAGAATATTGACATCATACACCTCTAAAAAGTTGTAGGTGCATTACATAATCCGAATGGCATGCGTATGAAGGCAAAGGTCCCATAAGGACAAGTGAAAGTTGTCTTCTCCTGATCCTCTAGTACAATTGGTATTTGGTTATACCCAGAATAACCATCTAAGAAGCAAAACCACCCTCTACCTGCCAATATATCCAACATTTGATCTATGAACGACATTAGGAAATAATCTTTGAGTGTACATATGTTCAACTTCTGATAGTCTATACAAATACGCCAACCCGTGAATGGTCTCAATGGAATCTACTCGTTCTGTTCATTTGCTACCACAGTCATGACTCTCTTTTTGGGGACACATTAAACCAGACTCACCCACCTACTGTCAGAGAATTGATATATAACACATGTGTCCTACCATTTAATTATCTCAGTTTTACCACCTCTTGCATTGGTGGTTGAGCCTGCGCTGATGTTTTCTCCTTGGGAAATAATTTTCATCCAGCTGAATTTTTTGAGTACATAATCCCAGGGGAATCCTGATAATGTCAGCAATTTTCCATCCGATTATCCTCTTATAATTTTTTTAGCACAGCAACTAGAGCTTTAACCTGACATTCGACTAGATCGGCTGCCTTGATGATTGGGAGTGTGTTGTTATCTCCAAAGAACACATAATCAGATGACTAGGTAATTCTTTCAACTCCAATATTGGTGGTTCTTCAATAGAGGGTTTCACTGGAGGAGTGGGTCTATTCTTTAAATCCAAATCCAACTTCTTTGGAGCATAACAATATGACCCCATCCCTGCTAATGCATTCACTACCTCTTCATACTCCTGAATATAATCATCAGCAAAATACATCATCATTGTAGCTAAAATGTCAACTGCATAGTTCTCTTCTCCGGGTGCTTCAACCATGCGTTCCTGGTTAACATCAATAATGGAGACCACATTCATGTCTCTCGGCTGTTTCATGGACTTTTAGACAGTAAACCTTCTCTCTTCGCTGTTTAGTCGGAACTTCAATCGCCACTCTTTATATCCACCAATTCTCTTCTAGTTGCTAAGAATGGCCTACCCAAAATGATAGGAACTTTAAAGCCCATATCGTAGTTCAAGATTACAAAATATACAAGAAATATAAAATATTCCACCTTAATCAGCACATCATACAAAATACCAACTATATTCTTCACTGACTGATCTGCCATTAACAACCTCATAATAGTCAGTTTGGGGGCTCCTAAGTGCAACTGTCTGTACATGGCCAACAACGTCAAGTTGATGTTGGCACCCAAATAACGTAGAGCTTTGGTGAAGTTGAAGGCTCCAATTGTTCATGGAATTGTGAATGCACCTAGATCCTTTTTATTTTGAACCAATTATTGCGAGGTCACACGACAAGATGAATGTTGTCTGTTGGTTGATAACTGATAGTTCTCTTCTTTGGAACCAAGTCCTTCATGGAATTGGCATAACCGACATCTGCTCAAGGGCTTCTACCAATGGGATGTTTACTGATAATTTCTTCAACATGGAGATGAACTTGTTGAATTTTCCATCTTCGACCTTTTTTTTCAACGTCTAAGGGAATGGAGGTGGAGGTCTTAGAATTTGAGTCAAAGGATTAAACACCTCATTTCCTTTTTCTTGGCCTTTATTTTTATGNCTTCTGGTCGTATAGGATCAGCTGGATTTGGATTCTCCCCCTTACTCTCAATTCTAAGTTTTGTGTCTGAAACTAACTCCTCAACTGGCTCTGCGCATATAGGAGTAGTCTCAAACAATTTCCTACTACTTCTAGTTATAATAGCCATGCATTGATCATCATTTCTTGGGTTCTACACTATATCACTTGGCAAGGTTTCACTCTTCCTCTGATTAAGGGTTGCTGACATTTGCCCCATTTGGTACTTCAACTATTTAATAATAGTTGAGTGTGAGTCTACAAGCTGACTCATATTGGAGAGGTCATTCTTCATCTCTTTAACTCTCGAGTCAGTAAATCCGACTCATTGCAGTACATTGGCTAACATTTCCTCCACCTTCAAACTTCCTGCATTATTACTGCTCCATTCTCAGTTTCCAAGAGGAATATATACTCCACTATGCTCATTTCTATAGCTTTCTTTGTTCTTCCAGTTGCCCTGTACCCTATCTCTGTAACCAGATCTGTCATAATAGTTGTCCTTTGGATAGTTCCCACCTTGGTTTCCTTGGTCGTTCGCCCGAAAGCCCTCCATGTTGGTTGTCCTTTGGATACTTAGTCTTTTCTTTTGAGTCTGATCCATGTTCTTATTGTCTGGTAGCTTTACCCACAACATTCACTTTCTTGGCACCCCCTGCAAGCAAATGCTTAATAATAAACTAAAACTGAGTTTTCATATGTGCCATATATTAATCTCTCTTTTCTTCTTTCCGGCGTTGCTCAATAGTTGACCCCACTGCATAGGAGTTACCAGAGACTTCATAATCTCAAATCTGCCAAGCTCTATTGGTCTTAGTGACTCTGTCCAGTATAGCTTCCACCTTAGTGTAGGTTCGATACATGAATGACCCTCCAGTCACAGTATCAACAATCGACTTAGTTGCCGAATTTAGGGACATGTAAATATTCTCCATCAGATGCTCATCAGACAATTTATGTTTGGGGCACTTCTTGAGTTTCTTGTTGAATTGCAGCCATGCCTCATGCAATGCCTTGCCGGCAACTACCTGAAATTGTTTATCTCGTTTCTCAGTTGCGACATTTTGTAAGGTGGAAAGAATCTCTACAGAAATGCAGCTTTCAACTCTCTCAAGTTCATAATTGAGTTATATGGCAACTCATTCAGTCACATTGTTGCCTCCCCAGATAGAGAAAACGGAAACAACCTCAATCTAATAGCATTCTGACTAACATCTGGCAATTTAAATGATTTGCAGATGTCCACAAAGTTCATCACATGCAGATTTGGGTCATCACTATCTACTCCTCTACACAAGCCTTTCAAGTTCAACAATTGGATCACAGTTCTTGTAATGTTGAACTTCTCTCCTAGAGCTAATGGGGGAGGGATGATGTCCCTAGTGGCACTAACTCCACCCAAATCAACATCGTCATTGTCTTCATAATCAAATGGAATTGTCGGATGACGATACCCCTATCTCTCTGAGGCTGGAAATGATTTCTAGGGGCTACATCCTCCATATCTTGCTCATAAAGCTCATTCTTAACGACATCATCATTCTCATTGTTAGCAACATGTTGGTTATTGCCCCTACCTTAAGCATTAGAAAGTTGTTGTAACCTTTCTTCTTCACGCTCTTATGCATTCATAGCTCTCTTCAAAGTTATCTCTAACTCAAAATTATATGGAGTTAACGGTTCACCCTGGCTTCAGGTATTCAACATGAACTACCTGTACCCTATATAAAAAAACAACAAATTAAAGTAAAATATGGAAATAAGACTAAAAGTCAAATAATCATACTTAATCCAAAACCGTACTCCCCGACAACGATGCCAAAATTTGATACACCCAAACGACATCTCTATAATAAGAAGTGTAACACGGTCATTGTCAAATATAAAATCCAACAAGGTTGGGGTCGAATTCTATAGGGAATATGGTGAAATTAAGTATTATGCGGTTATTTTCTTTTAATCAAATATTTTCGTAACATTGGGGGTTCAGGAATTAAGTTTCGCTCCACTATTTGTCAAATACAAGAAGTGCCAATTAAGATTGATCAGTATTGAACTCAAGAGGAAATAAGCTACGGTTGTGATCATCATGGTTTTCCTGATAATATTTGGTGAATGACCACAGGGGACACATTTAATGCTAAGCATGTAGGTTGCTAACTCGATTATCCAATCCAAATATTTCTCAACCTATTCAGACAGGTATCACACTTAGCTTCTCAAACTAAGAGTGATAAAAAAAGAGTTATAAGATTTAACCTAGGTTGATTAATATTATTACAACATTAATCATCAGTCAAGGGTTAACACCTTGAATCCCTATTACTAATCCCCTTTTTTCCAGATTAATACACCTTACTCAAGCATGTCAAATCTAGGGTTTGTTCTAATTTTTTCAACCATTAGAAATCATTCAAAATGAAGACACTAGTAATACACACATTTGCATTCAATTAGCCACTGCATCACTCACCATGATTGTGATTCCAAAAACTCAATAATATTTCTCCTAAGAAATTCCCAAAAGAAATGTCAAAGTTGTGTTTTTCCTACTTCAAAAATACTTCTCCAGTAGTTCCTTCTTTCCAAAACTATCGGATGCCAAAAATAAACCTAGAAAGTTTTATTTATAGCCTAAAATAATCCAAAAACTATATTAAAATTGGAGTCTCTCTTTTCACGTAACACCCAAGATGACGTCGTATCGGCCAGGTGACGGTCTGTCATTTGGGTCATCACTCGTATCCAGTGTATCAACAAATCTTCACTTTGTTGATGGTGTGCTTGATGGTCCGCCATGGAGGTGACAGTCCTTCACCTTATCCATCGCTCTGTAGCCAGTGTGCCCTTAATTTCTCATCTTTGTGACAGTGATCGTGATGGTTCATCGGAGAGGTGATGGTTTGTCACCTGGACCGTCATTTTCACTTTTTTTTGTTCTACTATTGTTTGGGCCCAACGGTGGATGTGACGGTCCATCGCGCTGGTGACGGCCCGTCAGATAGGCCATCACATTACTATTTTAGCATGTTTCACACCATTTCTTTGCTTTGCTTTACGTTCCTGTACAACACACACAAAAACCATCAAAATAACTAAAAGTTGCTCAAGAATTTGCATCAATTCATAGTGAAAAGCATCCCATGCATCGTCAAATACCGATGCATCAGACTATGTCAAGGTATCTAAACTAGTGTAAATATTATCTAAAAAGATATGATGAATGAACTTATGGTTGGGCGCCCGAAGGATGTATTGTTGGAATCTCTCCTATGTTTTGAAAAGTTGTTCTTTTGATGGCTGCCGAAAATAAAATATCCTATCCCGTTTCTCTACCTTTTTTCTAGGTGGAAACCATTTCTTCCGAAAGACACTCACCAACTCTTATTAAGTATGAATTGAGTTTGGAAGGAGTCTATGCAACCAATCTCTTACCTCACCGTCCAATGAGTATTTGAACACTCATAGTTGAATAACATCATCCAAAATGTTATTTTACCTATGAAGGTTGCACACATCTAATAAATTTTTAATTGTTGATGGGGATCATCATCCATGAAGTTGTGAAACTAAAGTTCTTCCTTTAGCGTAGTGTAGATACACCATCAATCTTATAGATAAGGAGTTATGGGCAGTTCTAGCAGAGGTCCTGTGGTGGACATCACCCTCAGTCCCACTAGAGGTCATCAACCCCATCTCCGTCATCAACCAGTGTTTCGTCCAGATATAGGCATGATCAGAGGGGTGGAGCATCAGGCTCTAGAGGTCAGGGAAGCATGTCAAGAGAGCCTAACATTTTAGCTTGTGGGAGATATGGTAAGAGGTACACCGGAGAGTGCTTAGTGGGTTCAGGCGCATCCTTCGGGTGTGGGAATCCCGAAAACATACTTAGAGATTGCCCTTCAGCCAGATAGGGCTATGGTAGAGGTCATGACCCAACCACTAGTTCAGCAGCTCCACCAGCACGTTCAACTCAGTAAGGTGCATCTATTAGTGCAATTGGTGGCCAGTGTCAAAAAAAATTTATGCACTATTATCTCATCAGGAGCAGGAGGTCTCTCTTGATGTGGCCACTGGTATGTTATGAGTATTCCATCTTTATGTGTAT
The DNA here is from genome assembly GCA_018107945.1 of Datura stramonium. Lineage (NCBI taxonomy): Eukaryota > Viridiplantae > Streptophyta > Magnoliopsida > Solanales > Solanaceae > Datura > Datura stramonium. Next base: position 67,444 of record JACEIK010007270.1, read on the forward strand.
TCATTGCTAGATCCAAGGTCTACCTTATATTTTGTGACTCCTTATGTTACAGATAGTTTTGAAGTCAGTCCCAAAATCCTATTAGAACCCTTCTCAATTTCTCCTCCAATCGATGACTCAATTATAGCTCGATGGGTATACATAAGTTTCCGTGTTATAGTCCTTCAGAAAGTCGCCTTAGCTGACCTAGTGGATATAGATATGACCGACTTTGATGTTATTTTTGGTATGGACTGGTTACATGCATGTTATTCCTTAGTCAATTGTAGAACCCGTACAGTAGAGTTCCAATTTCCGGGTGAGCCAGTCTTAGAATAAAAGGTAGTTCAGCTTTGCCTATAGGTCACTTTGTTTCCTATCTCAAGGCTAGGAAGATGATCTCCAAGGTCTATGTGTATCATTTAGTTAGGGTTAAGTATGCTATGTCCGAGACCCTGACTCTTCAGTTAGTTCCTATAGTATGTGACTATCTAGAGATGTTTCTAGATGATCTACCAACAGTCCCTCCTAAGGGGGAGACTGACTTTGGTATTGACCTTCTCTCTGATACGCAACCTACATCCATTCCTCCTTATAGAATAGCTCCAACCGAGCTAAAGGAGTTGAAAGATCTCCTAGGTAGGGGTTTCATCAGGCCTAGTAAATCCCTATGCAGTGCTCCAGTTCTCTTTGTCCAAACAAGGATAGACCCTTGGAATGCGCATTGATTATCGACAGTTGAATAAGGTCACAATCAAGAATAAGTATCCCCTTTGCAGGATTGATGACTTGTTTGACCAGCTTCAAGGTGCTAAGTGCTTCTCGAAGATAATACTTCAGATTTGGCTATCATCAACTTAGAGTAAGACAGAGTAACATCCCGAAGACAACCTTCATGACTCAGTATGGTCACTATGAGTTCGTAGTTATGTCTTTTGAACTAACAAATGATCCTGCAACTTTTATGGATTTGTGGAACAGGGTGTTCAAGCAGTAGTTGGATTAGTTCGTGATTTTCTTCATAGATGATATTCTCATATACTTTTGATGTAAGGAGGAGCATGCCACTCATTTGAGGATTGTATTACAGACTCTGAAGGATCGCCAGTTATTTTCTAAGTTCAGCAAGTGTGATTTTTTGCTTAACTCAGTAGCATTTTTGGGCCATGTGGTGTCTAGCAAGGGTGTTCATGTTGACTCTCAAAAGATAGAAGCAGTGAAGACTTTTCTTAGACTAGTTAGTCCTTCAGATATTAGGAGCTTTTCGAGTTTAGCTGGTTACTATAGGTGATTCATTGAGAGATTTTCATCCATTACAGCACCATTGACTAAGTTGACCCAGAAGAAGGTCAAATTTCATTGGTCGGAAAATTATGAGAAGAGTTTTCAGGAGTTAAAGATTCGACTCACTTCGGCTCCAATATTAACCCTACTAGAGGGCACAGATAACTTTGTTGTGTATTATGATACCTCTAGGGTTGGTCTTGGTTGTGTGTTAATGCAGTATGGTAAGGTCATTGCTCATGCCTCTAGATAGCTTAAGACTCATGAGAAGAACTACCTGACACATGACCTAGAGTTTGCAACGGTGGTGTTTTCATTGAAGATTTGGAGTCATTACTATTATGGACTACATGTGGATGTGTTCATGGACCACCAGAGTCTTCAGTATGTGTTCACTCAGAAGGACTTGAATTTGCAGCAAATGAGATGGCTACAACTTCTCAAAGACTATGATATGAGTGAAATGCCCCAAAAGTCCCTAAGATCAGACGCGAGGGTTTAAGCAGAGAAAGTATAAAAAATATTGCACCAGGTCACAGGACGACTCATCTAGTGACCTGTGAAGTCTCCTCACGAGTCGTCATGTGGCTCGTTAGGAAGGCAGATGATTGGAGGTTGGAAGTTGTTCTGGGGGCTTAACAACGAGTGGGGCGATGAGTCATCTAGTGGGCAACGACTCGTCCAGTGACTTACCCCATGAGTCGTGGACAGGGGATCTTCACGGGTGCAGCCATGAGACGTGAAGTTGGTCGTGGTTAGGATAAAGAGTTGGAGGTTAAAATTTTCTAGTAGACTTCACGAGTAAGGGCCACAACTCATGACCCACCTAACGACTCGTGAAGTCCCTCGTGAGGACTAGCAAAGTCATTTTCCAGTGAATTTAGTAAGGGTGTTTTTGTAATTTCTAAGCTCCTAAGCCGTTAACTACATTATTTTATGGTCTGTTTGGAGATTTTTAAGAAGGGTTAACCTATCATAAGTCATTCTCTCCCATGCATTCAAGATTAGAGAGTTCCATTGAAGATCAAGACTAGAAACTATCCATGTTCTTCCCCAAATCTCTTAGGTTCTCAAGGAAGGGTGTAGAATCAGCTTACCCAGGTATGTAGGGTCATGAATGAGAGTTTATCTTCACTCTCATTCCCAAATTACTTCTCAAGTTGATGAATTCAATTGTATTATTCTATATGGGTTTAACCCAATTCTATGAAATTCTCTATATTTTATTTATGGGTCAATCCCCTTCATGTTTCAAATAATGTTTTAAGATTCATGTGCAGGTTTTATACCTATTTTGGTTACAAATTCAAAATTTCGAAATTTAAGAACATTATGCCCAATTATGCAAGTTCCATGAAAAGTTGAGTTTATGATCTATGTTTGCAAGTATAATATTATGTTTAGCATGAAAGAATGTTTATTATTTACTCAAGTATGTGTTTATGATTTTACTTATGATATCTATTTGATGCAAGCATGATGTTAAGAATTGGGCAACCCCTCCCAATTTAAGCATGATCTTATGATCTAGCCAAGACTAAAAAGTTCACTTATCTCAAGTGTTGGAGTCAAGCCTCCTCATATGCTAAGATTTAAGTTATGTTTTGATATATGATTATATGAGCCTTATATATGTTTTTGGAGTAGCGTTTAGCATCGAGTAGGCTAGAGGTTCCAAGGTTCTCCAGTCTCATAAACTACGCGCCAACATAGGTATACTTTGGGGCCTCTCAAGAGAGCGTTTCCTAGCCCGAGGGCATACCATGATATCACACCTTACTTAATCCTTTGCCCTGGAAAGGCAACACCTCTAAATGTTGTCCCACCAGACAATGGTTGATGACATGTGTAGGATTCTGTAAGCTCACCCTTTTGTGGGAAAATTCTTTTATGTCTATGATGAAATTTACTGTTCGACTGACTTAGGATGGCCCTCCTCCATATGGGAAAGAAGTGGGATCATCATGAGCTCATACGTGGTGATTGCCGGTGAAGACGGATCTCCCATTGTTTCTCATAATTTCTGTAATGTATATATTATAAGACATTATACCATGTTTTCAGTAAGTTTGATGCAAGGATTAGTCTATCAACTTGTACTTATAATTTCAGATATGGCAAGCCATATGCATTTATTTCCGTTATGAGATCCAGTTATGTTTATTCATGTTTTCAAATATCAGCATGTAGTTTTTACTCTCAGAATTTCATGATTTTATGATTTAAGATATGCATGATTTCAATGTTACTTACTCAGCCTATTTTACTTACCTTGTATACTCAGTACATTCCAAGTACTGATCGCATACCATATGTTGTATCATTTTTTGATACAGGCTCAGACATTCAGAGTCCCTACCATCGCTAGTCAGTTTCCAGAGTTCAGCCCAGACAACTTGTTGGTGAGTCCTCATCCTTTGAGGACTTTTAGTTAGTTGAGTTATTGTCATTTTTTATTTCAAACTTGTAGTGAGCTAGTTGGGGTGTTTTCCCATCAACTTGTTAGTATGTTAGAGGCTTTTCAGACATAGTTTGAGGATGAGTACTTTCAGTTAGTTGAGTTGTTGTCATTTACTATTGCAAACTTGTAGTGAGAAAGTTGGGGTGTTGTCTCATTAGCTCGTTAGTATGTTAGAGGTTTTTCAGACATAGTTTGTTTCAGACATAGTTTTTATATTTAGCTTCTCATTTAGTGTTACGATATTTTCGTTGGTTAGATGTTTTATTATTCAAACTTCTGCTATTTCAGAATTCAGTTCTTCCGCTTTGTATATGTTGAGCATTAGTTATCATGTTCATGCCATGGGTTGACTTGGAGCCATTTATGGTTCTAGGTTCCGTGTCTCAGTCCGGGACTATGCTCAAGTCATGACAAACTTGGTATCAGAGCATTATGTTTTGAAGTGTCCTAGGGAATCTGAAAGTCGCATTAAGTAGGGTCTTTTTCATCAGTGTGAAGCGCGCCACACATATGATGAAAAGGCTACGAAATGTTTTACAAAATTTCCCTTCTTTCATGATATATATCATGCGATAAAGTGTCTCTATATCCTTCTAATTTGTGCTATACGAATTTGCAGAAACATGCCTCCATGCCGAGTTAACGGAAGAAAAAATAGAAATGGAAATAGCCATGAGAATGGAGTTGAGGGATGCAAAGGAGGTAGAGTTTGTCAATTTGAAGCAAAGTCATATGACGGCTCATGAATACTCCTTGGAGTTTATTCAGCCGTCCAAGTATGCGCCGGAGATGGTGGAAGACCAAAGGGCCCGTGTGAATAGATTTTTGTATGGAGTGTTCGGCTCGCTAGTTAAGGAGTGTAGGACGGTGATGCTAAATAGTGACTTAGACTTCTCTAGATTGGTCATATACACCCAACAGATGGAGGCGGATCAGATGAAGGATAAGGAGAGAGAGGCCAAGAGAGCCAGGATGAGTAGTGGTGAGTTTTTGCAGTAGAGGCTCATGGTACGACTTATAGCAGGTAATGAGGGGTCATGGTATGCGTCCGTGGAAATATTCAGAGAATTAGGAAAAAACTGGACTCACTTTTCATTGGAGGAAACCACGATTTGTAGTTTGGTGGTTTGACTCGTGGTACGAGTTATAATATGATGGTACGAATCTCTATTACAGTCGTGAGTTGGTATATTATAATGTCTCAGACTTTCAGGAAATGTTTGGAACCCTTTTAGGTATTTGGATAGGCCCAAACCCAATGAATTTTAGGGGAACTACATTTTAGACAAATTCTTAAAAACTAAAGTCATAAGGAACCTCTAGCATAAAGTTGAGTTGAGAGCCTTTTTACAGATTGGGTTTTTGTATCAGTTCTTACAAGGGTCAACTTCAAGCGACCATAGATCCCATTTTTCAAAGTGTGTTTGGATGATTCAGCATATCAAATAGAATCCCTTTAAATCTTCTTTCCAAAGCATCTGACCTTGCATCAATCAGAGTTTGGAGTAAAAGGTTGTGAGCGGTTTAGTGAAGATGCACCAGAAATTGTATGAATCTAGGTACGGTTCTTATAGTCAAACCACGACCTATACTGTGAGTCGTAGTAAGTGCCAGTTGCATGTTTAATTCAATAGTTTGGGGGCATTTTAGTAAACTCCTATGCTTCTAATGCCTAATTGACATCACTTTGGGCTTCCTTAAGGTCAGATTAAAGGGATAAACCTAGCCTAGATGCTCACCCTCTTCAAAAAGATCGATGTTGGATTTTTAATAAAGAAAGGAGCTAGGGTTCTTCTTCAAACCTCTTTAAATCTTCTTGGACTCTTCATGTCAAGTCAAGGGATCATCAACCCAAGTATGTGGATCTATGAGTCAAGGGTTTCTTCCACCCTCATACCCCTTTAAAGTTGTATTCATGATTCTTACCTCTCATGCCCCAATTTCCAAATTCTAGAGTTTTGTGAAAATATAGTTAAATTCTCTCATGTTCCTATATGAGATGAGTTTCCTCGTGATCAAATTTATGTTCCTATGATTATGGATGCATGTCCCTTGTCAAATCCCTCATGAATCGAATTCCATGTTTCAAGTATGCTTTTAAAGAACTTCTAGGGTTTTAACCCAATTCTATGGAATTATCTATTTTATGTCTATGGGTCCAAGTCCCTCGTCTTCAAATGTATAATTTAAGTCTAATAGGAAGATTATACACTCAAAATTTGATATTAAATTCATGTTTTCAAGCTATTAGGAAAGTATGCCCTATTATGCAAGTTTTATGACAAGTCAAGCTTATGATCCATGATTTATATTGAACCTTCGATGTTAGTATAGTCCCCAGACTCTTAGGCCTCTTTCTAGTAAAAAGTAGCCCTGACTAGATGAATGATATCAATTTTGATCCTTCCATGTTAGTATAGTCCTGGTCCTCTAGACTCTAGGAATCTTTTCTAGAGAAAGTGGTTCTGACTAGTCTCAGGACATCATCTTTAGATTCATCAATTACATGTACCCTTGTGTTCAGTTGAGAGTAGAACCTAGCACCGATCAGGCCATGGTCCCAACATACCCAGGTCTCAGTACCACGTGCCACGCTATTAAGGGATTCTCAATAGTAAAGAATGTTTCCATTAGCTCAGTCAGGGATTCTCAATAGTAGAGAATGTTTACCTTAGCTTAGTCAGTGATTCTCAATAGTAGAGAATGTTTCCCTTAGCTTAGTTAGGGACTCTCAACAGTAGAGAATGTTTCCCTTAGCTAAGATAGGACGCTCATTGGTAGAGGAGGTTTTCCCTTAGTTTATAATTTCAGTTATAGCCTCAGCTCTCAGTGCATGTACATGACCCTTATGAATCAACTTTACTTGTATTTTAGCTACATATTTTCAAATAAGTGTATCATGCCAGTATATATACATCTCAAACATAGTCATTGCATTTCAGCTCAATTATATGTTCAGTTATGTATAGAGTTTACTTTCTTTTAGTATACTTGCATGTTTTAGTTCCTTTACGTTTCCCATATGCTCGGTACATTCCAAGTACTGACCATATACTTTATGTGCTATATCATTTTTTATATAGATCTAGGTTTCTAGATTCATCCTCACTGTTAGACATGCTCTATTCCTTCCTCAACTGTCAGTGGTGAGTCCTCATCTACCGAGGACAAGATTTATGACTTTCCTATTTCCATTTAAATCATTAGGAGTTAGCTGGGGACTTTTCCCAGCAGCTCATCATGTTAGTAGAGGCTTTCAGAAATGTATAGACAGATTCAACTTTTGATTCAATGTTTTTAATATGCTATGTTCTTATAGTGTTGATTAGACTTTTTCAGTTATCTTCCGCTCATATATGATTCTTTTAGATATTATTCTATTATTATCATGCTATGATTATGCCATGGGTCGACTTGGGGCCATACATTGTCCTAGGCCTTATGTTATGACTAGGGTGTGAACTCGGGTCGTGACAAGGCTGGACAATAAAAATTGGAGAGCATGATGGCTGAGATGCTCAAGAAGGTGAGATCTGCAGAGGAGCAGCAGAAAAAAATTTGTGGAGATATATATGGCATGGGTCAGAGAGTTGAGTCGCATTCCACAGCCATCAAGCAAATAGAGCAGCTGGGGCAACTGTTGGCATCCATGAACCCTAGGAAAAAGGGAACACTACCTAGAAACACAGTCCAAAATCCACAGAATGAGAGTCACTACGGCTGTGATGACTAGGAGTGGGAAGACCACAGTTGATCCCCCTATGCTGGTTGTAGTTGAATTACAAAGAAAGAAAGAGATCATAATTGATGATGATGAAGAGGTTGATGAGAAAGAGCTTAAGGAAGAGGCTGAGTTGACATAGGCTCTAGTTGTTGAGAAGGATCCTAAAGGTGAATAAGGAAAGAAACAAGGGGCCACACAAATCTATAGGGCTATCCCATGACCACCACCACAGTTCCCTCAAGGAATGAAGAAGAGGCAGAAGATGGGAAGTTTCAGATATTTCTTTCCATGCTTAAAACAATTATCTGTAAACATACCATTGGTCGAAGCATAAGAGCAGATGCCTGGTTACACCAACTTTTTGAAGGACCTTTTTACCAAGAAAAGGTCTATGAGCTAGAGCCAGTGGGTAACTTGCATCATTGTAGCACCATAGCCTCACGGGTCCTTGCCCATAAAAAGGAGGATCCAGGTACCTTCACCATTCCATGTACTATTTGTGATGTTGAGTTCGCAAAGGCACTCTACGACTTGGGAGCAAGCATCAATCTGATGACATTAGCTTTGTTCAAGCAATTGGGGTTGGGAGCCCCTACCCCGACTACTACGCGGCTACTGATGGCCAACCAAACTGTTAAGAAGCCTATGGGGATCCTATCTGATATGCTTGGCAAGGTGGATAGATTCGTATTCTCAGCGGACTTTGTGATTCTAGGTTGCGAGGTTGACTTTGAGGTCCCAATCATTTTGGGGTGACCATTCCTTAGTACTTGGAGGGCTTTAGTAGATTTTGAGGCTGACCAATTGAAATTCAGGCTTAATAAAAAGGAGGTCACTTTCAATGTTTGCCGGTCAATGAAGCAGCCAAATGAATTTAGGGTGGTCTCAACAATTGAGGATGAGTTTAAGTTTCTTGATGAAGTCTGAGCAGTCACCTCAGCAGATCTAGTAGATTTAGACATAATTGATTTTGATGTTATCTTTGCATGGATATGCTACATACATGTTATGCCTCAGTGAATTGTAGAACTCGTGAGGTAGAGTTTCGATTTCCGGGTGAGCCAATCATAAAATGGAACGGTAGTTCAGTTGTGCCTGTAGGTCGCTTTATTTCCTACCTTAAGGCTAGAAAGATGATTTCTAAGGGTTGTGTTTACCATCTAGTTTGGGTTAATGATGCTACGGTCAAGACCCTGACTCTCTAGTCAGTTCCTATAGTGTGTGAGTACTCGAAGGTTCTCCCAGATGATCTCCTCGGAGTCCCTCCCGAGCGGGAAATCGACTTTGGTATTGAGCTTCTTCCTGATACACAACCTATATCCATTCCTCCTTAAAGTATGGCTTCAACTGAGCTAAAGGAGTTGAAAGAGCATATGAAGGATCTATTAGACAAGGGTTTCATCAGACCTAGCAAGTCCCCATGGGGTGCACTAGTTCTCTTTGTTCGAAAGAAGGATGGATCTCTTTGCATGTGCATTGACTACCAACAGATGAACAAGGTTACAATCAATAATAATTATCCCCTCCCTAGAATTGATGACTTGTTTGACCAACTATAGGGTTCCAAGTGTTTCTCATAGATAGACCTCCGATCCAGATATCATCAGCTCAGAGTTAGGGAGAGTGACATTGCAAAGACAGCTTTCAGGACTCGGTATAGTCACTATGAGTTTGTAGTTATATCTTTTTGACTAACGAATGCTCTTGCAGCTTGTATGGATTTGATGAACAGGGTGTTCAAGTCATATTTTGACATGTTCGTGATTGTGTTCATAGATGACATTCTCATATACTCTCGGAGCGAGGAGGAGCATGCCGCTCATTTGAGGATTATACTACAGACTTTTAAGGATCACTAGTTGTTTGCTAAATTTACCAAGTGTGTGTTTTTGCTCAATTCAGTAGGATTTTTGGGCCATGTGGTGTCAAGTGAGGGTGTACAAGTGGACTCTCAAAAGATAGAAGCTGTAATGAATTGGCCTAAACCAGTTAGTCCTTCAGATGTCAGGAGTTTCTTTGATTTAGCTGGTTGCTACAGAAGGTTTGTTGAGGGATTTTCATCCATTGCAGCACTGTTGACTAAGTTGACCCAGAAGAAAGTCAAATTCCAGTTGTCGGATGCATGTGATAAGAGTTTTTAAGATCTAAAGAATCGGCTCATTTCAGCCCCAGTATTGACCCTACTCGAGGGTATAGATGGATATGTGGTGTATTCTAATGCCTCTAGGGTTGGTCTTGGTTGTATATTGATGCAACATGGAAAGTTCATTGTATATGCCTCTAGATAGCTTAAGACTCATGAAACGAATTACCGGACACACGACCGAGAATTGTCAGTAGTGGTGTTTGCATCAAAGATTTAGAGACACTATTTGTATGGAGTGCATATAGATGTGTTCATGAACCATAAGAGTCTTCAGTATGTGTTTACCCAGAAGGACCTGAATTTGCAATAAAAAGATGGTTAGAGCTTCTAAAAGAATATGACATGAGTGTCTTTTATCATCCAAGCAAGGCTAGTGTAGTGTTGGATGCCCTTAGATGGCTAGAGTGTTTCTCATGTGGAAGATGAAATAAAAGAGTTGGTGAAGGATGTGCACCGACTTGCATGATTAGGAGTTTGTCTTGTCGACTCGACATATAGTGGTGTCATTATTCAGAATGGTTCAAAATCCTCTTTGGTGTCAGAGGTCAGGGCTAGGCAAGATGAGGATCCTAATTTGGTAAAGTCGAAGGAAGTGGTTCAGAATCATAAGGTAGAGGTCTTATCCCAAGGGGGAGATGGTGTGCTTGCCATTTGTGTGTTTCGGATGTCGATGACTTGAGGTAGCGGATGTTGCATCACGCTCATGTTTCCCAATATTCTATACATCTAGGTGCCACCAAGATGTCCCGTGACCTAAGATAAGTCTATTCGTGGAATGCTTTGAAGAAGGATATAGCAAAGTTTGTGGATAAGTGTTCGCACTGCCAACAAGTGAAAGTGGAGCATCAAAGACCTAGAGGTGTGCTACAGGACATCAGTATCCCCTCTTAGAAGTGGGAATATATCAATATGGACTTCATTACAAGGTTTTCTCGTACACGTTGACAG
>JACEIK010007271.1:0-47412 GCA_018107945.1 Datura stramonium
GTATCTGGTCCTGAAGGCAGTCTTTGGAATATCTCTTTCACGAACCCAGACCTGATGATATCATGACCTTAAGTTAATCTTTGAAAAATACCTCGGTCCTTGTAGCTGATCAAACAAATCGTCTATTATGGGAAGCGGGTACTTATTTTTGATAGTGACTTTATTTAGCTGCCGATAATCTACACACATACGGAGGGAGCCGCCCTTCTTCCTTACGAACAAAATTGGCGCACCTCATGGTGAGGTACTCGGCCTGATAAAGCCATTGTCTAGAAAATCCTTCAATTGTTCCTTTAGTTCTCTGAGTTCATCAGGAGCCATCCGATATGGAGGAATAGATATAGACTGAGTGCCTTGTAATAGATCAACTGCAAAATCAATTTCCCTTTCTGGGGGAATACCAGGAAGCTCATCTGGGAATATGTTGGGAAATTCATTAACCACTGGAATAGACTAAAGGGTCGGAGGCTCTGCCCGAACATCCTGAACTCTGACAATATGATAAATGCACTCTTTTGCTATCAATTTTTTCACCCGAAGATAGGAAATAAACCTACCTTGGCGTGGCTGTACTACCTTTCCACTCCCGTACTGCCTCCCCTGGAAAGTGGAAGTGGACAATCTTGATCCAACATTCGACATTGGCATAGCATGGAGCTAACCAATCCATACCCATAATAGAATCAAAATCAACCATTTCTAGTTCTATCAAGTCTATCGTAGTTTGACGACTGACAACTTCTACTGTACACCCCTTCACCCAAGATAGGAAATAAAACCTACCTCGCGTGGTCGGTATTTACTTTCCACTCCTGCACGCCTCCCTGGAAAGTGGAAGTGGACAATCTTGATCCAACACCCGACATTATATAGCATGGAGCTAACCAATCCATACCCATAATAGAAATAAATCAACCATTTCTAGTTCTACTGTTCATCGTGAGTTTGACGACCGACAACTTCTACCGTACACCCTCGATAGACCTTTCTGGCTATACAGTCACCAACGGGTGTAGAAACTGAGAAAGGTCGCCGAAGCAATTCCGGCATAATACTAAACTTTCGAGCCACTAACGGTGTAACATAGGCAAGGTGATCCCTGGATCTATCAACACAAAAGCAGGATGAGAGCAAATGCTCAAGATACTGCCACAACATCCGTGACGACTCGACTCCGCCGCCCTGATAGTGCATAAGTAATGGTCTGGGCCGGCACCTGAACTGAGGCCCCCTGATCTACCTCAGCCTCTGCCGGCTGAAACTGAGGGCCTGGGCGCCCTACCGGGGATGTTGGAGCTCGTGATCCTCCCGAGGACCTATCTCTGCCGATCCCGTCACCTCGTGTCACGCCCCCACCTGGTGGGGGTATGATCGCACCCGGTGCCCTAGAAGGACCTGGACTACTAACCGGGTGGGCTTCAGGGCAATATCTGGTGCCTTGACTAGCTCTATCTCAGTTCCTGGAAACAAAGGGCTATATAACGGTTGTAAACACAAAGCCCGCCAATCGGGCCGATAGCCACCGCGAAAGCATCAACAAATAACCAAAACATTCTAATACTAGGGAACCTATGCGGGCGCCGACCATGCCGCTTCAGTCATCTGAAACCAACAAAAAGAATACCTAGCGCTACGTGACCGGCAAGGTCACCACTACTGTTAACTATGGCCCCACACGACCAACATGAGAATGTAAATGCTAAAGAGCTATACAATCGCACACGGCTCACACGACCGGCTCAAAATTACTGTGAGATAATATATACAATCTGCAAGCCTCTATGAGTAACAATAGAAATGATCGGGAAAGGGCCCCGACCTACCCATACTGTACATCATTAAGGAAAAGAGCTACACCTCGAAATCGGATTCATGACAGAGCTGATGACTAATAGTCGAAGGAATCACGGGTGGGACGCCTCCCTGCCCATGAGTACCTGCAGGCAGTAATGCAGCGCCCCACTGGGCATCAGTACCGCTGGTACTAAATATGCAAAGCAACTGAAATAATACAACTGAATACAACAACATAACTAGAAAATATGTATAGCAGAGATAAATCAATCAAGAAGCTGTATAAACTGACCATGCTTTTTACTGATAGGGCAGTGGCGTACCTGTAAACAAGTGACGGCTCGTTGTCTAGTAGAAGTAGCGGATATGAGCACATAAAAGATATACAAGTAGCAAGCAAGAGCCAATACGAACCCCCATGTTGATGGCGCCAAGCAAGCAAACAATCTAATATACCCCTACCCGGGTCAAAACCAGCCAAAAATAAGTCACTCCACTCATCTGCTTACTAGAGCTCTCTAATGCCCCCTGGGTTTCTGCCGCCTTATCCGAGTATAAAATCAGGTCTGAGTCCTGGAGGACTCCTGCATAGCAGCCCGTAACAGACAGGGCTCCGGTTCTAACACTCAACAAGGCTACCTGAAATAGAGATCAGGCCTTGCCTCGAACACTCAACAGGGAAGATTCGTACTGACAAGACTGGACACATACTCAACAGTGGCCGGCTTGCACGTAGCCGCCGATCGACTGAATGGGCAAAGCTTCATCCCATCTTCGCCCAAGCCGTGGGAAGGCATGCCACCCCTTGGCGACGTAACCCACGGCTCAGTGGGCGACACAATTACCAACTCAGGCGGCGAGGACGTCACAAGGGCCCCTACCACATCAAGTCTCAACAAACAAATAGCACATATAAATAGCAAGCATGTATAACTGAAAAGACTATTTGAAATCTGATTTCTTATTCTGATCTCTTTCTGTATTATACTGATTCTTTATTAATTATACCTATCTCTGAAATCTTTCTTTAACTTCCGTTGGCTAATCTCGTGAGCCGTGATACTATCTCGTCCTAATGGCATGTATAATCTGTAGCCAATATCTCATCTGTCCGAATGGCTGGGGTCTCGTAGCCATAAACCGGCTCGTCTATTCTGATTTCCATTTTTACTAACTTTATTCTGAAATCTGATCTTTTATTCTATAAGATGCTTGCTAATCATACAATAGGCTATACTGACCGAATGCTAACTCGCCCTTTGGTGCATGCTAACTAACTCGGATCTGTACGATATGGCAACGCAAACCAGTATTTACTAAACTTACTAATACTAACATTCAACTCGAGAATTCACTACGGAGTTTACTATGATTTATACGACTAAAACCCTAACTTGCCAGAAACCGCTTACACCTTTAACCTCGAGTTATCCGACTGTCGGACGAGGCTCGGCCGTAAGATCTACCAATTCTCCCAACTGCATTCATATACACGCTAATTAGTATAATACAACACCACTGAAGACGATGTCACTTTCGATATAATTATCGTCTAAACTTAGGCTTATCGAAAAGACGGTCGAAAACTTGGTGTTATTTTTCGAAGTCCGTAAGGGAGAAGTATTCACTTTACGGCTAGGAGCACATAGACACTAGTTTGGAGAAATTCTACTTACCTTAGCCGGCCAGTCCGGTAGCGCTCGATGATCTGCCGGCCGTATTTCGCAGTGCAAACAAACTGTGAGACGGTTTTCCTCGCTGCTAAATACCTCGGTACCTCGAGGTTAATTTTAGGTTTGACTACGTTTGCGTCGTAATCGAATGATAATATATCATCCCCTTCGTCTCTCTTTCTTTACTACGTTTCGGAAATTATCAATGAAATATATCACTTTAAACCGAAGTGGGGCTTATATACTGGACACTATAAACGTCATTCAAGGAATGCGATTTATAAGTCGCATTCCCCGAATGCAATTTATAAGTCGCATTTTGCCTTGTGACGCGCCGCCGACTTGGCGCTTGTCCGATCTTTCCCAGTGCCTTTTCCTAGCATGTATGGATTTCCAAATACTCTTAACCATCATGCAAATAGGCCATTCACGTGTTTAAATCTTACGGGTGTAACACATTCTCCCCCTAGGAACATTCTCATCTCGAATGAATACAAGTATCTAGAGGACTTCTCAACTTATCTCAACTTACTACTTAGGAAAATTTTCGGCAGTAGTTTCCCGTAATATGGACTATCCCAAAAGCCTAAAACGCAGAAAAGTCCAATACAAATACCTACACAATACTATAAGATTCACTTGATAGCTAAACATCAATCTTTCTCATTTTGTACATATACAACCGTAGGTACTGTGTATAAGTAATAATACATATACTGCCGCCCTCGACTAGGCTTGGAATAAGTGAGGATATCTAGCCATATCTTCCTCCGCCTCCCACTCAGACATTCTTCCCGCTTCCTGTCACGCCACAATACTTTGACACACGCAATATCTTTGGCTCTCAATTCGAATCTGTCTCGGTCTAGGATAGCTACCGGAACCTCTTCGTAGGCCGCCTCCTTCGTAACTGGGATGTCTTGGACCGACCTTCTTGCCTGGCTTCCCAAGTGATGCATGGATACATGAAAGACCGGATTGAACAGTATTCTAACTCGGAGTGCAAGTTCAACTCATACGCCACTTGGCTCATTCTTCCCGAATCCGATACGCCCAACAAATCTTGGCCGAGCTACCTTTTTTGCCGAATCACCCCTTTCACTGGTGACATCAAAAATACCAGCCAAGCTCACACGAATTCCAGGTTTTCTTCGTGCCGCACACCCGCATATGACTTCTCGGCGGCTCTGCAGCCGCAGGGCGTTCTTCGATGCTTTACCTTCTCTTCAATGCCGAACAATGTCCGCCCAATCACCCGCCGTAGCCCCCTATTTCAAATCCACCCAACCGGCGATCTGCATACCGTAAGCCTCGAAAGGTTTATCCGGATAGCCGAGTGATAGCGGTAATATTATGGCAACTCGATTAGGGGCAAATGTCCCACTACCACTGGGGTACTCCAGCACACGCCGCAACATGTCTTCGAGCGTTCAATGGTGCATTCAGCCCGCCCATCTGCCTCGAGGGTGGAATGCGGTGCTCAAATTAATCTCGCACCTGCACCTCTCGAAAACGATTGCAAAATTTAGCCATAACCGTGCCTCTATCTGAAATAATGGATACTGCACTGCAATCCGACTATTTCTCGGATATACAATCGTAATCTTCGCCAGAAAGTAGTTCTCACAAAAAGGAAATGATGATTCTTGTCAACTGCCTACTATCACCCATATAGAGTCATGTCTATGTCCGTGCGGGGTAATCCTTCTTCCACAAAATCCATATTCACTGCTTCCCATTTCCAGAGGCACAACTATGTCCTGGAGCTGGTCTCGGCTCGGTTTCGATGCGTTCGCTTTTACCTCAAGGCGTTAGGACACCGGGCTACAAATTCAACAATTTCTTCATACCTGGCCACCAATAGTTCTCTTTTGATATCATGGTACATTTTTGTCGCGCAGGGGTGGAGAGAATAGCGGGCGCAATGTACCTCATTCATAATCTGCTGGCGGAGGCCTAAAACATCTGGAACACATAGACGGTCTTTACAACGCA
Source organism: Datura stramonium (assembly GCA_018107945.1). Lineage (NCBI taxonomy): Eukaryota > Viridiplantae > Streptophyta > Magnoliopsida > Solanales > Solanaceae > Datura > Datura stramonium. The sequence goes on from JACEIK010007271.1 coordinate 5,463, forward strand.
AGACTCATCCTTCGTTACCTCCGGAAATCGTGCGCTTTCTCATGAATATAATCTTTTGAAGCTGATCAGGTCAGGACCCTCATATTGCCGTTCCCTTACTTTATACTAACGATGACACGGCGGTATTCTGAACTACCGCTCGATCAACCCTCTGCTTCTATACGAACGGCTAGGCTACAATCGATGTATCTCCTCGACTCACCTACGCCGGGCTGCAAATATGCCAAACTCCCCATGGACTTACGACTGAGACGATCTGTTACAACATTGGCTCTTCCAGGGTGGTACAGGAATGCTCCACGTCATAATCTTTTAGCAATTCTTAACCAGATGACGCTGCCGCATTCAACTCCCTCCGGGTGAAGATATATTGTAGGCCTATGATCTGTGAAAATGTTCACATGGACGCCATACAAGTAATGTCTCCACATTTTTAAGGCATGAATCACTGCGGCTAATTCCAGGTCGTGGGTAGGGAATTTTTCGTGTTTCCCTCAGCTGTCTGGAAGCATATGCAATCACTACTATGCTGCATCAACACACAACTAACCCGACGCCCCGATGCGCCGCAATACACCACAACCTTCGTACCTTCCGGCAATGCTAACACTGGGGTAGAGGTTAATCTGTCTTTCAGTTCCTGGAAACTCTGCTCGCATGCCTCTGTCCACTGAAACTTTGTGCTTTCTGCGTCAGTTTGGTCGAGGTGCCGCAATAATGGTAGAACCCTTCAACAAAACTCCCTCCTTGCATACTGGAGCAATCTTAAAACTACGGACCAGTCGGAGTGGTAGGCCTAGCCACGTTTTGACCGTTTCTATTTTCTGCGTGTCAACCTGTATACCAGCATCCGACACAATAACTCTAAAAAGGCTACTAAATTAAGCCAGAATTCACACTTGGAGAATCCTAGCATATAATCGACTTGCCCCGAGAATCTGAGCACCGGCCCGTAAATGACCCCGTGATTCCGTTTCAGAACGAGAATATACTGCGGATATCATCAATAAATAGTATCACGATCAGGTTCAGGTATGGTCAGAAAATACTATTCATCGTGTCCATAAACACCGCTGGGCATTCGCCAACCCAAAGGACATCATCAAAAAGTTCAAAGTGGCCATATCGGGTCCTCGAACGCCATTTTCGGAACATCTCTTTCACATACTCGGAACCTGGATGCGATATCCGGACCGCAAGTCAATCTTTAGAGAAGTATCTGGCTCCCTGTAACTGATCAAATAAATCATCTATTCTAGGAAGCGGTACTTGTTCTTTCATCGTAACTTTATTCAATCGCCGATAATCTATTCACATACGGAGCGAGCCATCTTTCTTTCTCACAAATAGAACTGGCGCACCCCATGAAGTACTGGCCTGATGAAACCTTTGTCTAGCAAATTCTTCAACTGCTCCTTTAAATCCTCTGGAAGCTCATAGAGCCATACGATAGGGAGGAATGATAGGCCGAGTGTCCGGTAATCAATAGCAAAATCTATTTCCCTTTCTGGGAATACCAGGTAACTCATCTGGAAACACATCAAGGAACTCTTTCACCACCGGAATAGACTGGAGGTCGGAGACCCTGCCTGCATATCCCGAACTCGACTAGGTGGTAAATAATATCCTTTAGTTATCAATTTCCTCGCTCGAAGGTAGGAAATAAACCTACCTTTTTGGCGTAGCAGCAGCTTCCTTTCCACTCCCACACTACAATTCTCTCCTGAAAGTGGAATCGACCGTCTTGGTCCAACATTCTACATTGGCATAGCACGGCACTAACCAATCCATACCCATTATGGCATTGGAAGCTATCATTTCTAGCTCATCAGATCTAGCCCCAGTCTGGGCGGTCAGCAACCTCACTGAACACCCTCGGTAAATTCTTCTTGCTAGCTATAATAGAGTCACCGACAGGCGTGGATACTGAAAAGGGCTGCTTTAATAATTCTGGTGCAATATTGAACTTTCGTGCCACAAATGGGTAATATATGACAGAGTGGATCCTGGATCAATCAACACATAAGCAGGGCATGAACAGATAGTCATCGTACCTACATTACATCCGAGACGCCTCTGAGTCATGTCTCCTCAGTGCATGGGCACTAGCTTCGTTCGCATCGAACCGGAGGCTCCCGATCTCCCGCCGCCTCGGGCGAGTCCGAGGCCTACGCCCCGCCGAGGTCAGCTGGAGCCGTGGCCTGCGGATCCCTTGTCCCGATGTCTCTACCCTCCTGACCCAAAGTGGTCGGTAGTCTCTCATCCTAAGGCCGTCTCGTTTCGCAATATAACACCTGTAGGAGCCACATTCGCAAGCTCCGGTGTGGCCGACCAGGCCAGGTGGCGGTGAGGGTGTGAATCTGCTCGCCTCTCCCTTCTGCTGCGGGGAATCTACCATTCTGGAACCGCCACTAGGCTCGACTGCCTCGACAAGCAGATCTACCTCGCCGTTGCCGCCGTGGATGGAGGTGGGGGTCTAGGGGGTTCATCTCGATAGTCGAGGCCTGGGTCCTCTCCTCGAACTTCCCTCGCATATCATCTCGGTCTGTCTTCAGTGGGCGCTTGTCTCTCCTGGACTGGTCTGTTCACGTTACACTTGCCAAGGGGCTGTCTAAGACCCTCAATGGTCTCGAGCAAAGGCCTCGTACTCGGGCGATATCCATATCCTCTCGTAACGTAGCCATCATACATGCCTCTCGCATATTCCTGTTCGCACTCATGATAAACACAGAACTCGCTGGCTTAGTATCAACAAATGCTGGAGCATAACGAGCCAAGGAGTCAAACTGTAAAGCATGCTACTCGCGTACGCCTCCTGCCCTACTCTAGATGCAAAATCGATCCATCCGGGCCCGCCGGATCTCTCGTGGCACAATGGTCCAGTGAAGGCCTTCCGGTAAAGGTGTCCAGTCGGAGGGGTAACATCTCTCCTCGAGACCTTTCCCAACTCTCGTACTCACCAATACAACTATGTTGCAACCGGAACACTGCCACCAACAGATCAAGGGGTCACATGCATAACCCGAAAATTTCTACATCTCGATCCAGGCAGAAAGTCCCGAGGGTCCTCTCGTCTGATCTCGACCTGAACCGTGGGGACCCAAGTACAAAACTCGACCGGGAACTACCGCCTGGGACCCACCAAGACTCTGCTGCTACAGGTGGGTGGCGCTGATCATGCTGTGTGGTTACTATTTGTGCAACATAACTACAGCGCTACAAACCTCCTCGATCTGATGGCGAAGACACAGGAGCTATCTAAGTGTGTGTGTGTGGTGCCCAACGGCTCCCGATGCGAGGGGGCCGCCGAGAGGCCGTGATGAAGCTCTATGTCGCCCTCAGATCGGGCCTCGACTGCCCAAATTGAGGCATCCCCGCTGGCAGCTCCCCCACGCTGTAAGCCCAATCTTCTGCCCGTGGCGTGGGTGTCACTGATCTTCCATTCTTATCTGTAGACAAAGAATACGATAAGTTTTTGGGACCAATCCTATATTGTACGTCGTGGGCTTCATTGCACGAATTCAGACTAAGAAAGAAGAGTAACCATCCTATCATGCCTCAAGCAGCCTCCTACGATAGTATGTGGTGCACAACACATCCATAGACAAGACTCTACTTAGCACAACTTTGCACTCCCCGGGACACGCACTCCGCTTCCCGATACCAAGTTTGTCACGCCACGCCTGGGTAAGGACTGCACTGTGCCTGAAGGACTCGGGACTACTAATCAGGGGCCTAGGCACATCCGGTGCCCGGCTAGCTCTATCTCAGGTTCCTGGAAACAAAGTGGGCTATATAACGGCCGTAAAACACAGCTCTCCGCCAATCGGCCGATAGCCACTCGCGAAAGCATAAACACAACCGTAAACATTCTATACTGGGGAACCTATATGCATCTAAATTAAGGCAAGGCCACCATGCTGTAGTCATCTGAAACTTAACAAAGAATACTAGCGCTACGTGGACCGGCAAGGTCACCCTTAATAATAACTATGGCCCCACACGGCCAACATGAGAACAGAAATGCTAAACAACTATACACCGTGACGGCTCACACGACTCCGCTCAATAGACCATGGAGATAAGTTATATAACAATCTGCAAGCTTTATGAGTAACAATAGAAATGATCGAGACAAGGCCCCGACCTACTCCATACTGTACATCAAAAGGAAAGAGCTACACCTATGGAAATCAGGCTCTGGATGATAGGAGCCGACACTCAATAGCTGGCCGGAATCACGGGATCGCTCCTCGTTTGCGAGTACTGCAGGCAGTAATGCAGCGCCCTTACTGGGCGTCAGTACCGCTGGTACTAGTATGCAAAGCAACTGAAATAATACAACTGAACACAACAACATAACTAGAAGTAAATCTTGTATAGCAGGAGATAACTGAATCTGAAGAAGCTGGCATAAACTGAATCATGCTTTCATCGATAGGGCAGTGGCGTACTGTGAACGCGCGATTTCTAATTCGCTGTCTAGTAGCAGAGATAGCATATAAATAGATGTATAAAGCAAGAGTCAATACCAACCCCCCATAAGCGACGGGCGCAAGCATAAACAATTTGTTGGATGTACTTCACCCGGGCTCAAACCAGCCAAAAATAAGTCACTCCACTCAATTGGCCACCTAGGAGCCTCTACCGCCCCCTCGGGTTCCCGCCGGGCCTTGGCCTCTAATATAAGTAACTGTGTCTAAGCCTGGAGGACTCATGTACAGTGTCTGCAACAGATAGGGTCTGTCTCGGAACACTCAACAGGGCTACTCTGAAACAGAGACTGTACCTATTCCCTGAAACACTCAACCCAGGGAATAGTACTGACAGCACTCGACACATACTAACAAAAATGGGCTTACATCGTAATGCTGACGACCGATATGGCAAAGCCATCCCATCTTCGTCCGTTGGGACGGCATGCCACCCTTGGAGGAATGTAAACCACCCGCTCAGTGGGCGACATGATTGAGCCAACCCAGGGCGGCGTGACGCTCAATAAAAGGGGCCCTACGCCACAATCAAGTTTCAACAAACAAATAACACATATAAATAGCAAGCATGTATAACTGAAAAGACTATCTAAAATCTAATTTCTTATTCTGATCTGTTTCTGTATTGTACTGATTCTTCACTGATTATACTGATTCTGAAATCTTTCTTTAACTGTTGGCTAATCTGTGGCAAGGATACTATTGTCCGAATGGCTAATCTCAGAGCTGGGTCATCTCATCTCGTTCGAATAGCTAGTCTGTAGCCATAAAACCGTTCGTCTATCTCGATTTACTTAATAACTTTATTCAAATCTCGATCTTTTATTCTATAAGATGCTTGGCAATCATACAATAGGCTATACTAAATCTGGAATGCTAATCACCTCTTTGGCGCATACACCAATCTCGGATCGATACAATATGGCAACGTAAACCATTTACTAAACTTACTCAATAATTTTCAACATTCAACTTCGAGAATTCAATTACCGAGCTTTACAATGATTTATACGACTAAAACGTCTAACTTGCCGAGGAAACTGATTTACATACCTTAACCTCGAGTTATCCGACTGTCGGACGTAGAGGCTCGGGTCGGGCATCCCAAACCCACTTCAACTGCATTCATATACACATCAATTAGTACTAAATATAAATTATTTCAAAGACCCACGTCACTCGATATAATTATAGCCTAAACTAGGCTTATCGAAAGACGGCTCGAAAACTTGCTATTTTTCAGAAGTCCAAGGGAGAAGTACCACTTTACGGCTAGGAGCACATAGACACTAGTTTGGAGCAATTCTATTTACCTTAGTCCGGTAGCTCGACGATCTGGCGGCCGTATTTCGCGAAACAAAATCCGTAAAAATGCTCCCCTCGGCTGCTAACCTCGGTACCTGAGGTTAATTTAGGGTTAGACCATGTTTGGCAGCGCACCGAACGATAATATATCATCCCCTTCGTCTCTCTTTCTGTTTCTCCTATGTTTTGTGAAATTATAATTATAATTATCACTTTAAAACCGAAGTGGGGCTTATATATAATGGACACTATAAATCGCATTCAAAAGACACTATAAAGGCGACTGGCGCTTGGTCCGATCTTTTCGGGCCTTTTCCTAGCATGTATGGCTTTCAAATACTTTAACCAACACGCTAATAGGGCCATCTAATGCGTCGAATTACGGGTAAACACCGAACGATTTGCGCCGGACAATTCTCATCCGATGACCCTGCATAAATGTAGCATGCTTTAGAACCACATCCGCATGCTCTAGGAGTGTCGATTGCAAATAGGGCAAAAGTGGTATTGGTGTAAACCCACCTCTGCTCCACTCTCCTTTTTTTTTTCTCGGTGGAACCTACTACTTAAGTAACCTTCACTGGGTTCTCGACGGCCTTGGCGACTAGACCTCGCTTCCTTGCTGGGTTGTGGTGGAGGCGGGAGTCTAGGCGGCCTATCTAATAACAGTGGCCTAGGTCCTCCCCGAGACCTCCTGTAATTCACTCAGGTCTGTCCCTACGGCGCTGCTCCTGACTTGTCCTCCTAATCTCCCGTTGCCGCTGTTTGATACCCTTAATATTCTGAGAAAAGCCTACACACGGTGATCCATATCTTCGTGCAGTGTTGTGATGCAAATCTTAACATAGTTTGCCCAACCCTATAATAAAGCGGTGTACCCCGGCCGGTATTGTGTCCACAAAGGATGGTGCATATCGAGCCAAGGAATAAACCGCATGACATATTCCCGAGCACTCATCGACACTCGCTTCAAGTGTAGGAACTAATCAACCCAGTTGCCAAATCTCTCGCGTAGGTACGATCCAAGAAAGCCTCTGAGAAGCCGGGCCAGGTCGGGAGGGGAACATCTCTCCCTCGGGACCTTCTTCCCAACTCTCATACCATGGCATGGCGATGTCCCGTAGCCAGAATATCGCCAACTCAATCGACTGCGGGTGTAGCATACATCACCCTAAACTTCTCTACATTCGGTCTAAGAAGTCCTAAGGGTCCTCTCGGTCCGATCTCGGCTCTTGTGAATTGCAGGGACTTAGTGCTAGGAACTCTGGACCCTAGAGCTACTAGGGCCCTCCCTACGTATTCTGCAACTGGGGAATGGTGGTACCGGGCTGGCGCTGAGCAGCCATCATTCGGAAGCATAGCATAACCACCGCGCTCCCGACCTCCTAGTCGGATGGTACGGGTATAAAACTTCCCAGGCGGTGCTCGATCTTGGGCAGAATTATATGCCCAAGTGATACTCAAATGCTTCATTTCTTCTTGTTTATCCATCGATATTGTGCATTCTCGTGTGTAATTTGTAGTTAAAATGTGAATTTATATCAACCAACATGATTAGTGTTGTTTTGCAGGAAAAAATATTTTTAGGAAGCTAAGATGCATGTGGGAGAAATCGGGAATTACTCGGAAGCGAGCAGTGGAAAAGGCCAAGGAAATGCAGCAAATTAAGGGGCTCCGCGATGGAGCCGTGTCGCTGCCATCGCGGGAGGCATTCTGCCCCGATGATTAAAATTCGCCAAGTCTCCAAAGGGAGGCTCGCGCTGCTCGTGGCACGTTGGACATAATTACCTAGAACATGGAATTCCGCTGAAGGTGCACATTGGAGCCGTGGCACGTTGTCCAAGCCCTCGTTGAAGCCGTGGCACATTGGGCATAATTACCTGAGGACCGATTCCAGTAAGGGTCTGCGTTTGGGCCGTGTCACGGAGGTGTTCGATAGAGCACTCTGTGACACGTTGTTGTTATTTCGGGAAAAATTTCCACTAGTATAATAGCACACTTAGGTTTATTTCTTTTAATACCCCGACTTAGCTGAGCAAGGACGTGGGTTACTACAGGCAGCTGAGAATGGTAACTCAGGTTCTTCTCTATCTCTTTCCTTTATTTCAATTGTTTGTATGATTTACAATTCTCATTTGATGATGTTTAATCCACAAATGAGTGACTAAATTCACTTTTTGCTGAGGTTAAGAACATTTGTAGAGGATTGTAATTATTGATCATTTGGTTTCTCATCTTTTCTTCCATGGTTGTTCTATTAATTCTTGTTCTTACTGCATTAATGTGTAGCCAATGTTAATGTATATCTAAAAAGTCTGGTTTCTACTGAAAGAGAAAGAATTGAAAGTTGTGAATTGATAGGATATGATCTTTTACTTAGTTTGGGAAAATTGAGAATTGATTTACTTCATAATAGAAATATATCCGAAAGTCGCATAGTCAATTACGGAATCGGTTTTGTATGGCTTTTCAGAACATGAATTCTTTTTATCACAGAAATGTGTAGGTCGGAAGGTTCATGATTCTTAAGTTGGGTTAAATACGAGAGTTTTAATCCATAGGCATCTCCTTGACTAGCAACCGAAGGAAAGATTAAGAATCGAATGGTATCGATAAATTACTTCCTTACATGTTCGTTTTTTAGCCTCAGCATGCTCATAACTATAGTTCGACTCAAATTGTACATTTGTTTTAGATTAGTATAAATTAGGAAACAAACTCCCAAAATCTTCTTTTTTTTTTTTTAAACTGTTGTCTCGTATTTTTAGAGTTAAAGGTCATTGACACTTGATTCGATTTATCTTTGGTCCAGTCCCTGTGGGATCGATACTTGGCTTACTTGAGCCATTTTACTTGTTCGACCACGTGCACTTGCGTGTAGTCATCTAAAGACCGCGAACAAGTTTTTGGCTGCTGTCGGGACTAGCAATTGGTAAAATTGTTGTCTTAAGTGTTAGGTTACTATTTCTATATTAGTGCTGACAACTTGGTCTTAGCCTGTCTTTTGCAGATATTGGAATTCTGTTGAACACTGTGGCAAGAGACAAGAGCTGGTGGATTCATACTTAGATCCGAAAAGACAATTCCATCACAAAGGAGAGGAAGCTCTAGAGAGAAAAGTCAAGTAGCTGCTCAAACAGACAATCCTAGAGCAAACTTCACAGAATCCACTCACTTGTTAGGGCAGTGTTAGTGCCCGATTGAAATGGAAGGGCTAGGCCGAGCCTGCGAAGTGGCAATCCCACATGCTAACAACGTTACATCTAGCATTCGCAAACTTGAGCCAGGAGGGAGGTTCGAGCTTAAACAAAATATGGTGCAATTGCCGCACACCGGGCACTGTGTCTCCTCACGAGGATCCGCCAACAACATCTCAAAACTTTTTAGAGATAAGTAGCACTACATCCCTGCTGAGTGTCATCCGATTACGTCAGGCTTACATTGTTCCCATTCACTTTTGGGAGAAGCAAAGAGGTGGCTGAAAGCCGAGCCACCTAATTCCATCACCACTTGGATGATCTTAAATGGAAATTTTTGATACGGTTCTTTCCATCTGCAAAACAGCAAGACTTAGAAGTGAAATTTTAAGTTTTAAACAAAGAGAGGGGGAGAATGTGTATCAAGCTTGGGAAAGATTCAAATCTATGTTGTGGGATTGTCCTCATCATCACCAATCCAATGATGTGATGGTGCATACATTCATTAAAGGTTTGGAACCACATACAAAAAATTTTGCTAGACTCAGCAAACTCTGGGGACAAGCATTAGAAAAGACTTATGAGAGCTGTATACTTTGTTAAATCATATTTCGCAGGGAAATCCAGAGTGGAATGCGAACTCTTCAAGAGGAGGAACAAGGAAAGCACTGAGTCTTAGAAGTGGATGGTTTTACAAATATCGCGCACGTATAGCTGCATTACAGAACCAGCTCAACACCCACTTCAGCAATATGTGAGCTTGAATCAGTCTCAAGCCCCAGTGAATGTAGTGCAGAAGATTTGGTGTGAAGTGTGCGGTAGTAATGAACACTCGCCGAGTGTTGTGGGAGCAAACTCTGATTCAAGAACTTTGTTGGTAAAATGTGTACGTGAGAAATAATCACTAATAGTATGGCAACAACTACAACTCGAATTGGAGGAGTCACCCTAATTTCTCTTGGGGTAGTAATAAACTATCATAAGGTAGAGTTCGAGTCAGGGACGAGGGAAATCAAGGAGGGCAGCAGAACTATTAATCGCATGTAAGAAACAATGCACCCTCCACCACCATCACTCTTGCATTGAGGAAATGTTCAACACAATGATAGCTAACCAAGCTCAATTGCAGCTGACTATGTGAAATTGGCAGTCGATGTAAAGAACAATCAGTTAGCTACTAAGGCGTTGGAGTACCAGTTTGGGAAACTAGATGGAGCTCAAAACACCAGGCCGAGAGGAGGATGTACGAGTGACACCGACCCCAACCCAAGCAAGTGAATGCAAGTGACCACAAGGAGGGTTTACAACTCAAGGAGGTGGAACCAGAAAGACCACCCTTGCAGTCGGAAGCAGCGGAGAATGAGAGGGAACACGTTGATGAGAGGGGGAAGAAGAAGGAAACTGAACCAGAAAGACCACCACCCCGTTCCCACAAAGATTAAAGAAGCACAAGGAGGAAGCGTGAGCCAAAAAGTTCATGGAGGTGCTTAAACAGTACACATTAACTTACCTCTTTGTTGATGTTTTTGCAGGGAGGCTGAAGTACGCAAAGTATATCAAGGACATCGTGGCAAACAAAAGCAGGTTGGATCGAGTACGCCACGGTGGCGTTTAAGTGAGGAGTGCACTTCCCGAATACAAAATAGGTTGCCCACAGCTAAAGGACCCGGAGCTTTACAATTCAAATTACAATCAGCGCAGTATCCGAGCTCGCGGATTATGTGATTTGGGAGCGAGCATTAACTTGATGCCGACATCGGTATTCAAGAAGTTGGGGCCAGGTGTCCTGCATCAAACCATGCTGGGATCTGCAACTAGCTGATTGTTCTTTGGCCAAACCAGATGGCATTGTGGAGCACGTGTTGGTGCAAGTGGGCTCCCTTATCTTCCTGATAGACTTTGTCGTGCTGGATTTGAGCTGGATGCGGAAGTCCCATTTATTTGGGACGACCTTTCTTGGTGATCGGGAAAGTGCTAATTGATGTAGTTGCGTAAATAACCATGCGGCACATGACAAGGTGCAGGTATTTGATATGTACAAGGCCAAGGAAGCTTCCGGCTGTGTACGAGGAACTCTCGATCAACGTGTTTTTGATCGAGCGGATATTGCTCGTGAGTGTTGATTCACAGAGTCATTGGGAAACCACTGTGAAGGACCCCCAAACTGAGTTAGGTAAGAAGATTGAGATGCCACGGTCGCAGTTACTGCTATCGGTGTGCAGGACATGGGTGAGGGCAAGTTCGGAAGAAACGTCCGTCACCCTAGGGATGATTGAAGCACGACGCGATCCGCGGACAAACTAGGCGCTGCACGGGAGGCAACCCATGAAATTGTGTGGTATTTGACAAGTAGAATTAGTTAGTTAAAAAGAGAAAAACAAGAAAACAAGAAAAATATAAAATTTTATATTATAAAATTAATTTTGCTATTGATATTTTTTTTTTGTTTGAAACCTTTGAATTTAACCAATTTCTTATTGTGAGATGAATTTCAGGTTGAACGGAGGGCAAAAATGCAAAGGATCGTAAAGGGCGAAAACTCGAGGTAAGAAAAAATAAAAGGTGGCAAAACCGTGAGCCCACGCGTTGGCTCCGTGTCATGGGAGGAGGTGCTCGCATTACACTCCGTGACACGTTGAAGCCTACTGGGAATTTTTAAGAAATTCCGTAATGCTGGCGCGATGGCTCCGTGTCACGGGAGGAGGTTCTCCGCGTTACCCTCCGTGATACTTTGAGGGCTATTTCGCGTTGGTCACACCGGGTCACCGGGGTGACCCGAAAATCCTCCTTTTAACCTCCCGATTCTCATTTTTCCTTACTTTCTCCCCCTCCGCGACAAACCCCCTCTAAAATCCCTCCTTCCTCAACGTGACACGGACCTAGGAGAAAATTCTCAACTTTTCTCTGATATCATCGGATTAAAGGTATGTTCCTGAACTCCAACCCCCAATTTTTGTTAAAAGTTTCGATTTTTGAGCATGTGAGGTGAGTAAACCTTGCCCTAAGTGTAAATTGAGCTTGAATTCATGTAAGTAATTGTTGATTGACGTTCATAGTATCATTGTGAGTATTTGGGACTTCATTACTTGTTTGAAAATTAATAAATAACTAAAAAAAATAAAAAAAATAAAAAAAATAAAAAAAATAAAAAATGTGAAATTTTTTTAGGTTGTGCATGTTGGGTGAGGTGAATTGTAGTGTGCTTAATGTGAATATGCTAAAGAAACAAGGGAATTTTCGGGAGAATGAAATTGTTGAAATTGCATAGAAATTGGTGAATTGCATAGGTTGTTGTAGAGAGAAATTTTTGCTAAGTGCTATGTGATGAACCCGGAATCGATAGTGATATTGTGATTAGCTGTACGAAGTCTCGAGTAGTACATATAATTTATTCCATCGAATTATCTCGAATGCACGAGGCATGTTGTTGGGTTTTTTTATGTAAATTGAAAAGAGGATTGTCTTGCCGTAATGCTGTAATTGTGGCTAAAGACTAAGTGTGGGGTGGCATAGCTTAACCCAACCTTAGTCGCTAATTTTGGATTTGAATAACATTGGGACACTGCTTGATGTGACAGAACAATGGCGAGCAAAGTAAGACAATAGAAAGGAAAGGGCGATCTACATCGGGCGCCGGGAGAAAGAGGATCAGACTGGGAGCAGCAGTCCCAGCAGCACCAGCAGTTCCACGCGTGGCCAACGCGTCACATGGAACCCGATGGGTGACCGACGAAGGGAAGAAGTGGTACACAAAGCACAAGGAGAACAAATACTTCCCCGAGGAGCAAATTGCAAGGGAGCCACTTGCACAGGAATTCCCCAGAATGGTACACCGGATTGACGCGCCGTTTGAGCTGAATTTCATATTTTGGAAGATCCAAGGAGTGAAATCTCGCATTCGATTCGGAAGATCTACGCAAACTGGAACCCGAAGCTCCACAAATACACACCCGGCTAAGATAAGGGGGCAAATTACGCTTTTGAGCCCCATCACCTTAATGCCATCTTGGGGCGGGACACGATGCCCATGTACTCTGGCAGTTGAACATAACTCCACCATATACGGATATCAGACGCACTTCGTGTGGAGCCCGTTTACAAGACGGTGTGGAGTTGTGCATAAGGAGAGGGGCTACCATCGATTAACGCCCTACTCTCAAATGAACAAGGGAAGCCAGGATCTGGCTATAAATTGTGTGTTCTCGCTTCGATCCCCAGTGGGTGCACATGACAAGATGTCACATGGGATTGTGTGTGCTTGGTCTATGCCCCGATGAAGGGCCGGAGATTAATGTTGGGGTGGTGATCATCTCCGCCATGAAGAGAGAGCCTCGCTTGCATCAAGGGCACAGTAGGCTGTGCTTGGTGGCTTGCCGACTAATGCCTAAGGGGCCTGATATTGAGGAAGAGGCCTTGACTACATCCCGCATGGATAGGCGTGCCATGGACGTCACAAAACCAAGGCACCTCGACACACTCACGGCCGCCTCTCACACTCAGCCGAGTGACATGCTCGGGATGATCGTGCGATATGGCCCACATGTTTGGGATGCAGATGCTGCAGCTTTGCACATAGGAGGGAGGCCAAGAACGGAAGATGAGCTATGGTAGCTCGCTTCCTGGATCTGCCTCGGCGAAAATGCTAGGCTCTATGCCAGTGGGGCCAGATTTTGTGGAGCCTGTAGATGAGACGATGTCCCCACCGATGAGGAGACACACCGTGAGACTCAGATATTGAGTCGGGATGAAGACGGGCGGGGCGGCACCGATATGGGGGATGAGGCAATGGCACTCTGTCAAAGAAATTGAATACTTCATTGATCAAAGGAGTTTCACCACATACTTTTGTGCTATGTCAGACTTTTTGTGAACACTGGGGACAGTGTTCGATTTAAGTGTGGGGTGGGAGTAGTTAGGTGCCGGGTTGTTTTGTTGTTGCTTATGTTCATACTTGCTGTTTAGCCCAGGAAAATTGGGCCAGACCCCGTGATTTTGTGTTTATGTTTTGTATTGTAAATCGGGTGTTGTAATTAATGTGAAGCTGGTGTGTGCTGCAGGTGGAGTTGTTGTTAGCTGGTTGTGTATCCGCTTTTAAGTTATTATCGAAATTATCGATATTTTAAAAAAAAAATTCATTAATTTTTTTTGATTGGGTTTCTCTGCGTATTTGCTTTCGATGCTTTTACCGAGAATAGTCCCATTGAACCAAAGTCGTAAATAGTGACCGCTCCCTATGGATGGATGACTTAACGTCTTAAGGGAAATGTAGTCGATAGAGTAGTTCTTGTTTCGTTTATTTTCGTTTGTTTGTATCCAAATGTGTCGCCAGTTTATGGTTCGAAATTCTTGTTGCGTGTTGTACATGATATTTAGAATGTAAAGGTGATTCATATGAAAGCATGCAACTTTGTAAACATGTTGAGATACCTAGCCATAGAGTTCGATTCGGTGTGATTGAGGCTTAATGTTTGAATTCTTGTAATTAGCTGATTGAAGAGTCTGTGAAGATGTCTTGAGTTGAGCATGTGCAATGAGTGTGGGGAGGTTTCATTATTCCATGCTATTGTGAATTGTCTAGAACTTGGCTCGGGGGTGTGTACGAAATCTAAATGAAGGATGTGTAGTGTAGGAAAGGATGTAGGCATTTCTTTCATTTAACCGAAAGTTTTTTTCCATTATCATACTTACCTTGGAATGTACATCCTAAGGCCCATTGGAGCTTTTAGCCTATCTTTTTCTTTCGTCGAAAAGGTACAACCGAGCTAACCCCTTTCTTTTTCATTATCCGGGGTGAATTTGATCCAAAACCTACTCAAGAAAAAGAAATAATTTTTCCCACAGTGTCAAGGAGTGAGAATGGTGAAAAGAAAGAAAAAAGAAAGTGGTGAAAGTAAAGAAAAGGCCAAGGTGCACTTGCTGTAAATTAAATAAATGAAGATGTATAACTAATCTTTGTTATTTAGTCGAGTGTGCTGAAAGAAATGGGGACAAAAATAAAGAAAGACTTCAAGAATGGGAGGATGAAGGAAAAAACAATGCCATAATGTTGATGGGATGTGCTGGAAAAGCTTTTAAGGATGCTAGTTGCTATTATTGGTTGGGGCCCAGTATTTACTAGTGTCTCGTAGCTACATTACAACCCCTTAAGTCCTGTAAGCGTGATCTACATCACGCCGTCCTTATATTAGTGGAGTAATACACTAGAGGCAAGCCTATGGTCTGGTAAAAGGCACGATGCATGTGAATTCTTTGGGAGAGAGCGAAATTGTGTTTATATGCCCTTGCATGAATACTTTTTGAATTCATATGATTGAAAAGGGGGAAATTCTCTTGTGTTGTGAGGGCACATGCTTGACGAAAGAATGAAATTCGTGTCGGACATCTTGACTAGCCGATTTGCATGAGTTTGCCGACATATCGAGAGCCGATTCTTGAGTCTAGGAGGTCTTGGTGTGTTGGAATGTCATTGTATGATAAGACTATGCATGTTTTCTCGATGATTTGGTTATATTAAATAATCAGTATAACCGTAGCTTGAATTACAGCCAAAGTAGCTAAAAGGGGGTGTTTAAACTGCATGAGATGAGATTATTGTTCGAGGACCTAACAAGGTTTTAAGTGCAAAGTGTGGGGTAAGTGATCTTAGGCGCACTATATGCCCAAGTGATATTCAAATGCTTCATTTCGCCTTGTTTACCCATCGATATTTGGCATTCTCGTGTAATTTGTGGAAGTTAAAATGTGAATTTATACTAACCAACATGATTAGTGTTGTTTTTATATGTTGTTGTATTTTTAGGAAGCTAAGATGCATGTTGAAGAAATCAGAAAGGAACTTCCGGAAGCGAAGGGAAAAGGCCAAGGAAATGCAAAGAAATTAAGGGGCTCCGCGATGGAGCCGTGTCACGTTGCCATCGCGGAGGCACTTTGCCTCGGATGACTGTGCTCGTCACTTCAGTGGGAGGTCCGCTGCCTCCGTGGCACGTTGGACATAATTACCTAGAACATGGAATTCCATGAAGGTGCGCGTTGAGCCGTGGCACGTTGGCTGCTTCCCGCGTTGCACGCCGTGGCATGTTGGGAATAATTACCTGGACGGACGAATTCCGCAAGGGTCCTGCTTAGCCATGTCACGGAGGCAAGCCCGCGATGCACTCCGTGACACGTTGCTTGTTATTCCCGGGAAAATTTCCACCAGTATAAAGCACAGAACACTTAGGTTTATTTTTGCAATATCCCACTAAAGCTGAGCAAGGACGTAGGTTGCTGTGCAGTTGAGGGGACGAAAATTCAAGGGTTCTTTCATCTCTTTCTCCTTTATTTCCAATTGTTTGTAGTGGATTTACACTCATTTGATGATGTTTAATCCACAAATGAGCGGCTACCCACTTTTTGCCGATAAGAACATTTGTAGTGGAATTGTAATTATTGATCATTTGAATTCTTCATCTTTCTTTCATGGATGTTCTATTAATTCTTGTTCTTACTGCATTAATGTGTGGCCAATGTTAATGTATATCTAAAAGTCCGGTTTCAACTCGAAAGAGAAAGAAATTGGAAAGTTGTGAATTGATAGGATATGATCTTTTATTAGTTTGGGAAAATTGAGAATTGATTTACCTTCATAATAGAAATATATTCGAAAGTCGTGATAGTCAATTACGGAATCGGTTTTGTATGGCTTGAACATGAATTTCTTTTTATCACAGAAATGTAGGTGGAAGGTTCATGATTCTTAAGTTGCTAAATACGAGAGTTTTAATCCATAGGCAATACTTGACTAGCAACCGAAGGAAAAATTAACCGAATGGTATCGATAAATTACTTCCCTACATGTTCGTTTTAGCCTCGCATGCTCATAAACTATTGTTCAGACTCAAAATTATACATTTGTTTTAGATTTGTATAAATTAGGAAACAAACTCCCAAAAAATCTTCTTTTAAACTTCGTTACTGCATTTTTAGAAGTTAGTCATTGACACTTGATTCGATTATTACCTTGGTCCAAATCTGTGGATCGATATCTTGGCTTACTTTGAGCCATTTTGATACTTGTTCATTGACCACGTGCACTTGCGTAGTCATCTAAAGACCGCGAACAGTGCCGACACACCGACCGTCCTAAGCGGCTCCTGACGTGGTAGAGACTGGGAGGTCGAGATGATACCTCCATATCTTTAGATCGGGCCGACTTCGACTGAGGCCGGGGCACCCCGATGGTGCCTCGTTGTCCTACATCTAGCCTCGCCCTGTGTAGGGTGTCATTGGTCCGACATTTCCCTGTAAGCAAAAGAGTATAATGAGCTTAGGGACTAAACCCTATACCGTACCGCCTATAGCATGACCGAATAAGAAGAAAGAGTAACCATCCTATCATGCCTTGGTGCCTTCCTCGCCCCATAGTATATGGTGCACAACACATCCATAGATTAGATTCTACTTAGCACGGCTTACCCCCGAGATACGACTCCGCTTCCGATACCAAGTTTTTCACGCCCACCTTGGGAGGCATGACTGGCACCTGGTTCCCTACTAGACCTGGAACTACCGAGGCTGATCGAGCCTAAGCACTCTGTGCAGGATGACTCCTAATCCCAGAATCAAGAAAACAAATCTGCCATAGAGCGCTATAAATACAACTCTCGCCCGACAAAGGCCTATAGCCACCAGAAAATAAACAGCTAACCAGAGAAAAACAATTATAGGGAGTCCTATGGGGACCGACAAGGCCACCATGATATCTAGTATAATCGGGAAAGTAAAGGCCGATGTTAACCGAGATATGACCGACAAGGCCACCAATCAACAATTCAAATAGGGCCCACACGGCCAACACACATAGCTCCAAAAACACATATAGCCCCACAAGGCTGATATCATCTAACCACAAGGAAGTAATGCAATATGCAAGCCTCTAGGAGTAATACGATGGTCGGGACAGGCCCCACCTACCCATGCCACCGCACAACGAAAAGAAATAAACCTCAATAACAAAGCTCCGGAAGAAAGGATGCTGATGGCTCGTACGGCCGATCGGGAACTATGAGGGGACCTGCTCCTCATCTTTGTGTACCTGCAGGCAAGTAATGTAGCACACAAGAAGAGGGCGTCACATCACTGTACCGAGTATGTAAAGCAGTAATTTAAATAATTGGAAAGTAAGGAAATAGAACTAACACACCGAATTAAAGAAAACAGACTGAGAATGACTAAGTAGTGAAATCGTGACTAAACATAACTGTGATAAGGAGGGTATGGGTCATACCCGACAAATGAGGGGTCCTACTGCCTAACTATCGGCAGAACTAAAGCAAACATAAATCTTAGTTGGCCCCCATAAGACTAAGGTACAATCAGCACGTAACAAATTCCACCTGGGACCCCATTAGCCCTAGTGGTGATACACTCACCTATATACCTATCCAGGTCATGCTACCGAATAACTACGCCTATAAGATGCCATGCCGATTCCCTAGTTCTCGCAACTAGGCCCACTGTACTCGACCGTAGCCGTGTTCGAGTTCTTCTGAGGGGTCCCAGGTCTCCTCATATCTACACCGGGCGTAAACACTGACAAGGGTGTGTGGCAAGGCCAACCAAGGAAATATGAGGATCTAGATCTCATCTTCGTCCCTTTTTGGTGACGACATGCTCTCTCCGTAGAGCGACGTATCCTCGCCCCTATGGGCGGTGACACGCCTATTAACCCCGTGGGTGTTCATGGAAGCATGTATAATCCAACCCAAAACAATATAATTTGTGATTCTCAATCGACAACAACTGAACATGATAACATACTCCCGACATGTTTTATTGGGATTCATACTGGATTACTTATGCTGAAAAAACTAACTTGCCACAAGAAAATGCCTGTCATACCCTCGATTGCCGGTTTCGATTAACCGATAGGTTCCAATTAGTATTCAATAGCTCTTCCAAACTAAAATTGTGTTACTGGAAAGATAGGACTAGTTTTAACACTTTTTGCCTCAAAAGAAAACTTTTTATATATAATATTAACTATATTCTAACTTTTTTTTTTTTTTTTTTTTTTACGGAACACGGTTGAAACCTCATTATTCTCAAAATTATAGAAGGGAGAAATGCTTACTTTAAGCCCCTCGGGATTGTATTACACTAGTTTGAGCAATTCCAACAAGTTTGGCTCGGGACGACGATTCGTCGGACGAATTTCACGAAACTAACTCTGTAAAAATTCTTCCTACAACCTTATACTTCGATACCCAAAGTTAATTTTGATTTGGTCGGCGTTTAGCGGTGTAATCGGTTGAAGATATATGAATTATGATCTCATTTCTAAGTGTGAGACCCTTATATACTTTAGGCCAGGCATAAGCAGGCAACGCGGGCATGTTGCCCAACGCGTGATTCTTCTCCGTGCCACGTTGGCTAACGCGGAGGAGTAGCCTGTGCCACTTGCCCCTCTGGGGCAGCTTGGTTCGGCCTCCTCTCGCGATCACTTACACTCCCTGCTCAGCCTTTCCTGCCCTTTCCCCCGTACATATGTCACTTAAAATCCTCAACCAACATGCGAAAGTCACTAAATGCTAGAAACTTACGTGGTGTAACAGGAAGAACGGTGTGCAATCGAGCAACAACAAACATTAAAGCGATGTTGCAAAAGATTATGGCTACTCAGACCCAATTGGTAGAGAACTGTGCACAAATGGCTTTAGATTTAAAAAAAATCAGCAAGCTGGGCCACCTAACGTAGAGAAGCAAATAGAGGTCAATTAGCACTCGCCAAGACACTGTACTGCAGGGAGGTTACTCTGCAATACGTAAAACAAACCCCTGACAGGTGTCATGCTATCAGTCTGGAGGAGTGGAAAGCAATTTGCTGATGCACCACCTAAATAAAGGAGAAATGAGGTTCAACTAGAGCTTAATTAATTGTATTCTCATGATTATTATAATTTCTTGTATAAACTAACCAATTTGATTAGCTCTTGTTTTCTAGCTGAAAAATGCTAGGAAAGTCTTAAAATTGATGATGCACCTAACAAGATGAAACGTGGGAAAGAATTGGTGGAAAATCGCATGAAGATGGCATGAGAGGTGAAATGCCGGCAAGGGAAGCATGCCACACAACACAATTCGCGCGCCGAGGGCCTTGCCAGGCCTTTGTTGCGCACGCGAGAAGATGCAATCCAGTGCGTTTGCACATTGGCGCCATGACATGTCATGCCATGCTGCGCGCCAGTGGGCGGTCACGCCGAGTGTCGCACGCGAGATGAGTCGCGGCCACGCTGGGCATCATGCATAGCTATTTCATGACATGCAAACCGCCGAGATTTCCAGTGATGCTGCCGTTGCTCCGTGTCACAGAGCAAGATTGGCTCGACCAGGTCCGCGACACGGAGGCAGTCCATGGACGACCGAAATTGCAACCACACAACACAATTCGGCGCGCTGAGGGCCTTGCCAAAGCCTTTGTTAAGACGCGAGAAGATGCAATCCAGTGCGTTTGCACATTGGCGCCATGACATGTCATGCCATGCTGCGCGCCAGTGGGCGTGTCACGCTGAGTGTCGCACGCGAGATGAGTGCCGTGCCACGCCGGGCATCACGCATAAGCTTGCGCCCCATGACATGAATCGCGAGATTTCCTGGGATGCTGCGCGTTTGCTCCGTGTCACAGAGCAAGATTGGCCGACCAGGTCCGCGACACGGAGGCAGTCCATGGACGACCGAAATTGCAATTTTTCCATTTAATATAAATAGGACATTTAGCTCCTAAATTCATTAATCACTCTAAATATTTTGAGAATACCGGAAATGAGCGAAGGGAGAAGTGAAGAACTTACCTAGGGTTCAATAATTTTTATTCTCTTTAATTATTCTTGTAAGTACTTTACTTTTAATCATGTTTTTAAGTATTTGTACAAAAATGAGTGGTTAAACCTAGGTTGAGGCCACATGATATGATTGTAAATGCATGAATTCTTCTTGGCCTTGAGTTTCTAGTTGTTGTTTTGTCTTACATTATTTATTATTAATGCTTTTATGCTTGATCACCATGAAAACAAAACACGGTGTTTACGTAAAAGATCGAAAGAGTAACCCTAGGCTAGACATAAGAATGTAAGAGCTGTAGTTCTTATCTTTTGCGAGGATTAGATGCTAGGATAGAAATTATACTAATTTTCCTTGCTTGTTTAGTCAAATGGGATGAGCTAGATACCGACTTAGAATTGTCACATCACTGCTCGTAGAAGTAGTAGTTGTGAAGGTTAGGTTAAATGATTGAGGCACGAAGTCCATAATCATGGGCACAAACTCAGACCACATCCACATAGTTAAAAATTGCTCACGAATTAGGACGTGACATACCCACTAACGATGTAGGTGTGAGACTAGTTTGTGTGTGTTGAGAAGCTCGAAAGATCATGAATATCACATTTTAACTATTTGAGATAACACCAAAGTTTTCATCAACCATTGTAGAATTGGGCATTTCATGATTATTAGGCCTTTAACTGTAGTTGCTTCTTGTATTGTTTCTCGATTATTTTGTGATCACCCATAGATTTAATTAGAATTTTCTAAAAATTTCTACAACAACACCAGAAGGTTAATTTAACACTTGAACTTGATAAGTCGCCACTAGTCCAAATCTATGGGTTCGACATCCGCTCAAAAGCGGCCACTGTATTATTTTGTACAATAACTGCGTACGCTTGCCCGTGTGCTGGGGTGAAACAAGCTCAAACAGGCCTTCTTGGAGAGAGATTCTTTCCCTCCTGCACGTTGTAGCTAAAAAGAAGAGATCTACAATTTTTGACAAATCAAGACAGAGGATCTTTATGAAACCCGGTTGAGTTTAAAAGAAGTTGACAAAGTGCCGAACTATAAAATCCAAGATGACAAAGTGCAAGAGGAGCATTAATGAGTCACACCTAGGAGCAAGCCGTTACTATCCTTGGATGTGGTGACTAAGACGAACAGGGCATGGCATATGAGGGAGGCTGATGCAAGGCCGGTACATACACCGTTGGTTTGACTATAGACCAACAAAGGAAAGTGAAGAAGAACGCGACTGTGATTTAGTCATATGGGTACTACTTGGCTGGACTCAATGACAAAGCATAACATGGAGCTGGAGCAAAAAGGTAAATGCAGTGTAGGAACTCAAGGAATAGATCAGGAGCTAATCACCATCTCTGAGGAAGAGGCAAAGTTCTAGATAGCCAAGTGGTGGTTTCCAGCCAACGCTTCAAGCGTATGGACAAGACAATTGGCACCAAGGTTCTAGAAATCAAGGTTGGAACTAATATAGATACCACTACAACAAAAACGGATTCAGAGACAGGAGCCGAGGTCATGAGTGCGAAGGAGAATGGAGAAGAAATAATGGATACTGCAATGACCGGGATGGAGTTTATGTGCCTCCCTAATGCACGAGAAGCGGGGAGGCTAGGCGCTTTCAAGTTGGAGAGCATTATGGCCGAAATGCTCAAAGAGGTGAGGTATACTGATGACCAATTGAAGGAGATCCCAGTGACATATCGGCATGGGTCAAAAAGAGTGGAATCTCATGCTACATCCATCAAACAGATCGAACATCAACTTGGGCAATAGTCACAAGATCAATGAAACCTAGACAAAAGGGTACACTACCTAGTAACACCATCCAAAACCCAAAGAACGATGGTAATACATGTGGGGTGATGACTAGAAGTAGCAGACCAAAGTTGACCCCCTTTTTTCGGTTGTAATTGAACGGAAGAAAGAGAGCGTGAATGAGGAAAGTGATAAGGGTATTGAGATGAAAGAGTTGAGTTGCCAGAGGCCCCGAGCAGCAGAGAGGAGAAGGAACTTGACATTGATCAAGGAGAAACTCTAAGTGCACAGAGCTATCCTAATGACCACCGCCACTGCTCAAAGAATGAAGAAAAAGACGGAAATGGTAAGTTCCAAATATTCCTTTCAATGCTTAAACAACTATCTATGAACATACCATATTTGCAGCATTGGAACAAATGCGGATATCCGCCATAAATGACTGGTGACTAAGAAGAGATCCGTGAGCTGTGAGAGGACAATGTGCATCACTATAGTGCCACAGCTACACGGGGTCTTGGCTCAAAAGAAGGAAGTCCCAGGTGCTTTCACTATACTATGCAATACTGGTAATACTAAGTTCGCAAGGGCACTTTGCGATTCGAGAGCAAGAACTATCTTGGATGCCCCCAAAGTGTTCAAGAAATTGGGGCTTGAGCCCCTACTACCGAATTACTCATGCGGCTACCGATGGCCGACATAACTGTTAAAACCAGGTGGATCCTATTCGATGTACTTTTCAAGGTGGGACATACTTATATTCCCGCAGACTTCGTGTGATTCTCGACTGTGAGGTGGATTATGAGGTCCCCATCATTTGGGGCCTCTCCCACCATTCCCTGCAACTAGGAGGTCCCTAGTAGATGTGGAGGCCGGCCCGTGAAGTTAGGGGACTAAACAAAGGAGGAGGTCACTTTCAACATTTGTCGGACAATGCAGCAGCCCAAGGAATTCAACATAGCTCCCGCACTAGAGGATGGATATGAGTCACTTGATGAATTCTCGAGTAGTCAAGAGACTTGCGTCATGCCGCGACATTAAATAAGGCGCTTGGGAGGCAACTCAAGTGGTGGCTTGGTGAAGTTTGAGTAACCAGGCCACTAAGGCTGTGCCGCGACGCAATCACGCGGCTTGGGAGGCAACCAGTTATTGAACTACAGCTTAGTGTGGAAAAACAAAACTAGAGGTAAGTGGAAAATTGCTGAAACCCAGCAAAAATGTGGCATTTTACTTGTGACAACTCTTGTTATGAGCCGTGAGCAGAGGCCTAAGAGGTTCGAAAAGAAATTCAAAGAAAGGACCTACGAGTCGAGGATGTATGTCTGCTGGTTCGATGACTACACGCAAGTGCACGTAGTCGAACAAGTAGCAAAGTGGCCTGGGCAAGCTGGGCATCGATCTTACGTGACCGGATCAAGGACATCAAATTAATCAAGTGTTAATAAACTTTAACTTAAAATGCAAACATAACAATGTAAAAGAGATTTTTATATTTAGTTTCCTAATTATACTAAGTCTAAACGAATATACAATTTTGAGTCTGGACTATGAGTATGAGCATACTGGAGGCTAAATGAACATGTAGAGAAATAAATTATCATAAATTTGATTAATCTTTCCTCCGGTTGCTAGTCAAGAATTATTTCCTATGGATTGAAATCCTTATTTAACCCAACTTAAGAATCATGGAACTCTTCCACCTACTTTTTAGAAAAAGAAATTCATGTTAAAGCCATACAAAACCGATTCCGTAATGACTAATATGACTTTCAGTTATATTTCTATCCTAAAGGCAAACCACAATTTCAACTTTTCCAAACTAAGAAAGATCATATCCTATCAATTCACAACTTTCCAATTTCTTGCTCTCTCGAGTGAAACCTGATCAGTTTAGATATACATTAACATTGGCCACACATTGACACGCAAGAAGAACAAGAATTAATAGAACAAATCCATGGAAGAAAAGATGGAAATCAAATGATCAAAATCACATTTCACTTCAAATGTTCTTAACCTCAAGAAGAAGTGAATTTAGCCACCATTTGTGATTAAACATCATCAATGAGTGTAAATCATACAAACAATTGAAAGAAAGGAGAAAGAGATAGAGAAAACCCTAAGATTTTCGGCCCTCAATCGCCAGAATTCCACGTTTGCTCCACCAAGTCGTAATTGATTAAAAATGAACCTAAGTGTTCATTTATACTGGTGGGAATTTTCCCGAATAATGTAAGCAACGTGTCACGGAGCACTGCCTCCGTGACACGGCAAAAAGGGGCACTTAACGCGCACCCTCACCGGAATTGGCCTCCGGTGTATTTAAGCCCAATGCCACGACATGCAACACGGGGCTTGGGCCAACGTGCCACGGCTCCAACCGCACCTTAAATCCGGCAAGTGCACCTTGATCTTTTCTTTACTTTCATCACTTTGCTTTTCTTTTTTTTTTCTTTTACAAATTCTCACTCCTTGACACTGTGGAAAAATTATTTTTCTGGAGCGCTTAAGAGTTTTGGATCAAATTCAAGGTATAATGAAAATAAAGGGTTAAGCTCGGTTTACACTCTTCGATGAAAGAAAAAAATATAGGCTAAAGGCTCAATGGGCTAACTAGATTGAATTTTCCAAGGTGGGTAAGGAAAAAGAAAAGAACTTTCGGTTAAAACAAAGAAACGCCTACTCCTTTCCTACACTCATACTTCCTTCATTTTTCGTACACACACCAGGCAAGTTCTATACAATTCACAATAGCATGGAATAATCGTAACCTTTCCATACACTCATTGCACATGCTCAACTCAAGAAATATTCACAGACTCTTCAATCAGTTAATTACAAGAATTCAAACATTAAGCCTCAATCACACCGAATCGAACTCTATGGCCTAGGTATTCAACAACATATTTACAAAGTTGCATGCTTTCATGAATCACCTTTGCATTTTTAAATATCATGTACAATATGCAACAGGAATTTCTTGCACCTTAAAGCAGCGACACGCTTGGGATACAAACAAACAAACAAAAATAAAAGACAAAACTACCTTATCGACTACATTTCCTTAAGACAGTCGTCATCCATCCATCATAGGGAACGGTCACTATTTACTACTTGGGTTCAATGTGACAATTCTCGGTAAAAGAACCAAAAATAAACGCTCGAGAAACCCAATCATACACTAAATGAAAAATTTTAAACATATCGTTGATTTCGATAAAAAAATATTTACACAACCAACTAACAACATTCCAAACAGCACACAACAACTTCACATTAATTAATAATACAAACATACACACAAAATCATAGGGTCACAATTTTTTTCAAGCACAACAACAAACATGAAGATTCACAAAAGAAGACAACAACCAGCACCCCAACTATCTCCCCATCCCACACTTAAAACCGAAACGTCCCTTAGTGCTCATAAATTCAACATAGCACAAAAATGGGTGGTGAAACTCCCCTCGATCAATCAAAGTATTCAACTTCTTCGCGGTGCCGCCGCCGCTCTCCTATGTCTCGACCGCCTCGCTGCCCTCCTCCCGACTCAACATCGAGTCCTCACGATTTGCCTCCTCATCGGGAAGCATCCACAGGCTCCATAAAAGGCCCACCCGACATAGAGCTCCTAGCTGGGCCAAGGTAGTCTAAGTCTAGCTGCCACGTACCATCCTCAAGGTCGGCTCTCCCGCCTATGCACAAATCCTGGAGTATTCGCATCCCGAACATGCGGGCCATGTATTGATTATCCTGAGCATGCCGCTCGGCCAGTGTAAGAACTGGCCCGTGAGTGGTGTCGGTGCCTTGGTCTTTGTGACGTCCATGGCATGCCTATCCATCTCGCGAGATGTAATCCAGGCCTCTTCTCACACATTCCAGCCCTCAGAACGTGGTCACAAGTCACCAAACCCGTACCCGTACCCTGAGGCACCGGCTCTTTTCATGGCAGATATGATCACCGCCCCAACATGATTTCAAGCCCTTTCATCAAGGCATGACCAAGCACACACGACCCCGGTGACATCCTCGTCATGTGCACCCCTAATCAAAGTGTGAACAAACGATTTTCACTGCATCTTGGCTTCCCTGCTCATCTGTGAGTAGGCAATGTCTGATGGTAACCCTCTCTTATGCCTGCTCCAACGTGCGTTGTCGGAACGGGCTCCACACAAGGTGCGTCTAATATCCGCATATGGTGGAGTGACATTCAGTTGTGAGTACATGGGCGTCTCGTGTTCCGCGCCCAAGATGGAATTCGCAGTGACGTGGGCTCAAGAGTGACACTTGACCCTTATTTTGACGGTGTGACTGCGGAGCGTCGGGTTCCAATTTGCATAGAACTCCCGAATTAAGCGTGCAAATTGCACTCCGCTCTTCAAAGATGAAGCTCAGTCCGGCAGTGTCAATCCGTTGGACACCGAGGGAAACTCTGCGCCAAAGGCCCTTGCACCGCCTCCTCGGGGAAGTATGTTAACTTATGCTTTGTATACCACTCTTTCCTTCATCTGTCACCCATCGGGTTCCATATTGGCAGCAAGGTCACGTAACCGCTGGTGCTGCTGGGACTGCTGCTCCCCAGTTCCGATCCTTTTTCTTCCGCGCCCGATGTAGATGCGCCTTCCTTTGTCTTGCCTCGCTTGCCATTGTTCCTAATAAATCAAGCAGAAAGTCCTGCAATGTCAATTTGAAATTAGCTTCGACCAAGGCTGGGTTAAGCTAGGCCACCCACACTTAGTCTTTAGCCACCACAGCATTACGGACAAGATCATCCTTATTTTCAATTCTACATAAAAACAAAAAACAACAACAACAAACATGCCTCGTGCATTCAGAGAATTCGACAGTATAAATTCTATGTACTACTCAGACTTCGTACAGCTAATCACCACATTACCATCGATCACATTTCATCACATAGCACTTAGCGAAAAATTTTATCAACATAACCTAAGCCATTCACCAATTCCTATGCATATCAACACTATTATCCCGAAAACTGTCGTGTCTTTAGCATATTAACATTAAACACAACACACCACTCACCCAACATGCACAACCCAACAAGAATTTCATATTTCCACTCAATTTTAACTTCTTTATATTCAAATTCAAACCCTAGCTACCATTTCACAAGAATTCGATCAAGCTATGTATTTATCGGTTCATAAATCACAATGATATTACGAACATCAATCAACACAACTCAATTGAATTCAAGCTCACTTCTACTAAGGGCAAGGTTTACTCACCTCACATGCTAAAATCAAAATTCGACAA
Source organism: Datura stramonium (assembly GCA_018107945.1). Classification (NCBI taxonomy): domain Eukaryota; kingdom Viridiplantae; phylum Streptophyta; class Magnoliopsida; order Solanales; family Solanaceae; genus Datura; species Datura stramonium. The sequence goes on from JACEIK010007271.1 coordinate 33,325, forward strand.
AAATTTAGATAGAGTTGAATAACATACCTTGAATTCGCGGATGCAGAAATGAAGAAAACTTGACAAAATTATGCCTAGGTCCGTGTCACGTTGAGGAAGGAAGGATTTTTGGGGTGTTTGTCGCGGAGGGAGAAAGGAATGGGAAAAATGAGGCAAAATTGGGGTTAAAAGGTGGGAGCTGCCAAGGCGGGTCGTCTCGGCGACCCGGTGTGACCCGACGCGGGGGCTTGAACACTGCACGCCACGGAGGGTAACGCCGAGCAACCCCTCCGTGACACGGGAGCCATCGCGTGGATGTTCTAGAATTTTAAAAATTCCAGATTTACACCTCAACGTGCCACGGAGGGTAATGCGGAGGCCCTCCTCCGTGACACGGAGCCATCGCATAGCTCACTGTTTGCCACTTTTCATTTTTTTTTTTCTTACCTCGCTTTTTCCTTTGTGATTCTTTTGCATTTTTGCCGTCCGTTCAACCTGAAATCCATCTTTTTACAACAAGAAATTGGTTAGAATACCAAGGTTCTAAAACACAACACAATGTTTTTTATATTTACATTTTATATTTTTTTTCTTTTTTCTTTTCTTTTTTAAATAACTAACTGCATAATCAAATACAATAACTTCACGGGCTGCTCCTGCAGCGCCTGGTTTACCGTCGCGGCTCGACATCATTTAAGCTCATTCAGCCCCTAGGGTGACGGACGTTTTCTCTCGAACTCGTCCTCACCTGTGTCATGCTTACACTTCTCCGGTGGCTCTAATGGCTCCCATGACTCAACACTGAGAAATGTCAGCTTGATCAAGCACGTTGATCACCGAGGGTTCCTCGTACACGGCCGGAAGCTTTGTGGCCTTGTACACATCAAACACTCACCTTATCGGTGCGCTGCATGGTTAGCTGCCCCGCAGCTACATCACTAGCGCTCGTCGCCAAGAAAGGACGCCCCAAAAATAATGTGGGACTTTCACGCTCGCGTCTCGAAATCCAGCACAACGAAGTCTACCAGAAAGATAGCGGTTCACTCGTACCAGCACGCGTCTCTCAAAATGCAATGTGTCTGGCCAAGGACCGATCCTAGCTGCAAGATCAATGTTGTTGGTCTAAAGACTCCCTAGCCCCCAACTTCTGAATACCGATGTCGGCATCAAGGCTAATGCTCGCCTCAAAATCACATAACTAAGTGAGCTCGGATACTCTGCCCAATTGTACTTGAATTGTAAAGCTCCCAGTGGTCCTTGAGCTTTGTGGGCAACCTATTTTGTATCCTGAAGTGCACTCTCTATAAGAGCCACCGTGAGCGCATTTACCAACCTGCTTTTTGTTCGCCACGATGTCCTTGATATACTTCGCATACTAGCACTCTCTGCAAAACATCAACAAGAGGTAATATTGATATGTACCTATTTAAGCACCTCTCCATGAACTTTTGAAACACGCTTCTTCCTTGTGTTTCTTTTTTAATCTTTGAGGAACGGGGGTGGTGGTCGTTCTGGTTCAGCATCCTTCTTCTTCCCCTCTCATCACTTTGCTCCCTCATTTTCTGCTGCTCCCGACTGTTGAGGCGGTCTTCTGGTTCCATCTCTTTAAGTTGTAAACCACTCCTTGTGGTCACCGCATTCACTTGCTTGGGGTTGGGATCGTATCACTGGGAGTCCTCCTCTAGGCCCGGTGTTTTGAGCTCAGCAAATTGCCCAAACTGGTACCCAGCGCCTTTGTAGCTAACTGATTGTTCTTTGCATCGGATGCCAATTTCACATAGTCAGCCTCGGGAATTGATCTTGGTTAGCTATCATTGTCTTGAACATCTCCTAATGCTGGGTGATGGTGGTGGAGGAGGTGCATTGTTGTTTCGGTACGCGACCGATAGTTCTCGCTGCCCTCCTTGATTTCTTTGCGCCCCCTGACACGAACTCGCCCCTTGATGGTTGTTGCTACCCCAAGAGAAATTCGGGCGACTCCTCCAGTAGATTGTGGTGCTATGCCATACCGTTGGTGATTGCTTCCGTACATTACTAACGGCTCACTCCAATCAGATTCGCTCCACAACACTGTGCCCTGAGTGTTCATTACCTGCATACTTCACACTCAAATTTGCTGCGCTACATTCACTGGGGCTTGAGACTTATTCAAGCTCATATTACTGAAGTGAGTGTTGAGTTGATTCTGCAACGCAGCTATCTGTGCAGCGATAGCTGTAAAACCATCCACTTAAGACTCCAACATTTTCCTTTTGCTCCTCTTGAAGTCCGCATTCACTTGGATTTCTGCGAAATACGATTCAACAAAGTATACAACCCCTCATAAGTCTCTCTAATGCTTGTCCCCCAGCTGCTGAGTCCAGCAAAATTTTTGTGTGGGGTTCCAAACCCTCTATGAAAGTATGCACCAAGACATCATTGGATTATGAGGGACAATCCCGCAACATCGAATTGAATCTCTCCCCAAGCTTGATACAAATTCCCTCTTCTTTGTTTAAAACTTAGAATTTCACTTAAGTCTTGCTGTTTTTACTGATGGAAAGAACCGTGTCAAGAATTTCTTTGCAAGATCATCCCACGTGGTGATGGAATTAGGGTGGCTGAAGCCAACCACTCTTTTAAACTCCCAAATGTGAAAATGGGAACAACAAGCCTGACATAATCTGGGATGACACTCCAGGGGGATGTAAGTGTCACTTATCTCCAAATTTTTTTTGAGATGTTGTTGTGGATCCTCGTGGAGGGAGACCCGTGAACCGCAGGCCGGTGTGCAAAAGAATTGCACCATGTTCTGTTTAAGCTCGAACCTCCCTCTCCTGGCTCAGGCTTGCGAATGATAGATGTGACATTGTTAGCATAGGGACGCCACTTTGCGAACCGGCCTAGCGGCCATTTCCTCGGCACTAACACTGCCCCGCACAAGTGGTGGATTCTGTGGTTGCTCCAATTGTTTGTCTCATAACCGCAGCTTCTTTGCAATGATGGAATTAATGCACAGTTAAGGCGCCGCCAGTGTTTTAATAGGAATTAATATCTGCAAAATACGTGCTAAGACCAAGTTGTCACATCAATATAGAAATAGCAAACTAACGCTTAAGAAAAATTTTGCCAATTGCCGCCCCCGCAACGGCGCCAAAACTTGTTCGTCGGTCTAGATGACTACACACAAGTGCAATATGGTCGAACAAGTAGTAAAAATGGCTCAAGTAAGCCGGGCACGTCCTACGTAGACTGGACTACGGTATCAATTTAATCAAGTGTTAATAAACTCTAACTTTAAAATGAAGACAACAATGTGAAAGAGATTTGTATATTTAGTTTCTAATACACTTGGGTGGAAGTCGAAAGTGACATGGCACTTGAATATCTAAGGGCTTATGCGCGAGGTTGAACGAATCACATATATCAACGACCCATCAAACTCTTGACTTGACCTTCATACAAGAATACTACCATTGAAACACCCTACGGTTCTAACCCAAGGTCTAACCTTCACGACATTTTGGGTAAAAAGAAATTCATGTTAAAGCCATACAAAACCGATTCCGTAATTGACTAATACGACTTTCAGGTATATTTCTATCCTAAAGGTAAATCAATTCTCAATTCTTCAAACTAAGAAAAGATCATATCCTATTGACCAAACTTTCCAATTTCTTGCTCTTTTGAGTTGAAACCGGACTTTTAGATATACATTAACATTGGCCACACATTAATGCAGTAAGAACAAGAATTAATAGAATAATCAAGGAAGAAAAGATGGAAAATAAAATGACAAAATCACATTCCACTACAAAATGTTCTTAACCTCGGCTAGTGAATTTAGCCACTATTTATGGATTAAACATCATCAAATGAGTGTAAATCAAACAAACAATTGAAAGAAAGGAGAAAGAGATAGAGAAACCTAAGATTTTCAATAGGTCCTCAACTGCCTGTAACCCAATTTCTTGCTCCACCAAGTCAGAATTGATTAAAAATGAACCTAAGTGTTCTATTTATATTGGTGGAATTTTTCCCCTAATACAAGCAACGTGTCACGGAGTGCACGCGAGCACTCTCTCCGTGACACGGCACCTAACGCGAACCCTCACTGGAATCCGGCCCTCCAGGTATTTAAGCCCAACGCCATAGCATGCAACGCGGGGCTTGGCCAACGTGCCACTGCCCCAACGCGCACCTTCATTGGAATTCCATATTCCAGGTAATTAGGTCCAACATGCCACTGAGGCAACGCTGACCTCCTATGGAAATTTGCCAACTTTTATCATCTGGGGCAGAATGCATCCGCGATGGCAGCGTGACATGGCTCCATCGCGGAGCCCTCTAATTCATGCTTTCCTTGGCCTTTTCCTTGTTTCTCGCTCCCGAGTCCATTCCCATTTCTCCCAACAACATGCATCTTTAGCTTCCTAAAATTCGTATTTTTCTGCAAAACAACGCTAATCATGTTGGTTAGTATAAATTCACATTTTAACTACAATTTACATGAGAATGTACAAACATCGATAAATAAACAAGACGAAATGACGCATTTGAGTATCACTTGGGCATATAACATGCCTCAAGATCAATAAAAACAAAATTTCTTAGGGTCCTCGTAAGTTCTTAATTTTCTAAAGCAATGTGCTCCGGATGAGTCGTGTACTTCCGCGAATCGTGGTACAAGTCATGACGGGTCAAAAACACCAATATTACCCGATTTGGCCCAGATTTTTTAAATCTTCCCTTTACCTATTTGAATCCTACACCTACCGACCTTTTCAATGAACAACACACAAACCACGACCTACACTCACCCTCCCCACACACACCCCGACTCAAAGCTAAGAAGAATCAAGCAATTTCTTGCTCAAATCAAGGTCATCTCAACTCCACAATTGTGATTGTCAGTCGAAGAAAGAATCATCAAGTAAGTAAAAGCTTTGAATATAAAAAATATTAACTTTCATGAAGTCATGGCTGCCAAACCCTTGTAAATCATTGGTTCTTGAATTTATTTTATGATGGTTAGGGGAATTATTGAACTGTGTATGAACTGGGAAAACATTGAAAGTTGCTTGAAACACCCTTACAAGATGAAAATTAAAATTTGAGTCGTGGGTAGTAAGTAGAAAGGGGAGGAATGAGTATGGGTTAAATTGATTGAATGACATGCCTAGGGGAAATTGAAAATTATGTGATAAAGGACCCCGCAAACTGAGAAAATCGAGTAAGTCATGAAGATGGTATGAAACACGCATTTAGCCGTAGTTTGTCACTATGAGTCGTACCGAGCATTCGTACCAAAGAATTGGACAAAGTAATCAGAAAAGTTCCTATGATTCTCTGGGTGAACCACCTACGGTCGTACTCACAAGTCAAGGAAAAATACAGAAGAAATCATAGCCGAGTCTACACGTACGACTCAGAAAAGTCGTACCTTCTTGGTACGAAACTCACCGTGAGCCGTAACATATATGCAGTAGTGTTGGGTCATCATATGAGTCGTACTCTCAGGGTGCGAAAGACCCATACTATCGACTCGTGATAAAAAAGTCGATTAATCGTTCTTTCTTTGATTTTTTTTTCAAACATGGAATTTTGACTTTTTCTACGTATACAATGACACAAATAAGTGAAAGGCATCCAAAAGCAAATGCACTTCGGAGAACATTCTGATGAAACATCCGAGTCCGAAGTCAAGTAAGCAGGAAACTCTCCTAGTGGTTCGATTGAGGATTACCTACACTTCAGACACAAACGGAACTAGAACCACTAGGCGAAAGCAAGAGCACAGATGAAGCAGCTAATGCCATCCCGCCCAAGCCTCAGTCCGAGATGGAGCTAGATGAGATAATCAGAGTTGGGAACCGACTCAAATGCGTATGAAGGGTCTCAGGAGACCCAATCAGGTGAAGCAAGTGGCAGCGAATAATAAGAGGAGGAGGCCCTAGATTCTACACAAGAACAAACCCCACCCAAAGAGAATCGCTACGCTCGTGGGAGAGTGTCGGGAGCTAGAGAGATTTATTAGCGTGGCATTTCTCTTATCGCCAAGGACAAGCTGGGCGGAGCATCCAGGAAGTGCCATTGACTACAACTCACTCAATAAAGTTGAGGAGATGAAGCGGATATTCCCTCTATGATTTCGAGTGGACACAAGTCTCCAACTTAGAACACAGCTGGTAATCTGGTCCAGAGTTCTATGCCAACTATTTGGACACATGGAGCTAAAGGCGAAGGAGGGGCATAAAATAAAGACCAGCCTCGTCTAGATAGGGTGTTGTGGTTCGGAGTCGAGAGGTTGACATATCTGAGACCATCGCCGACTGTATGGACATAGTTCCCGCCACGATGATGCAAAAATATGATTAAGGTGGTGGAGGCAATGAAGCTTGACGTGAAGTCGGGGCTTGGAAGAAAGACACGAGGCAATTGAAATGGCTTGCAGAGGTGATTACCGAGGAAAGGAGGGAGTTGGAGCGGGTTGCTGGAGCAAATCAAGTTTCCAAGAGTTCATTGAATTTTATTAAGGCCTGTTGGACACTAGTACACTACCGACTAGCACCCACAGCCAATGAAAACACCCTTAGTGCCGACTGTAGGCAGCTTTTGGCAAAAGATGCCTTATGCCGCTATCCAATCAACATCCCGAGGATCATTGCACATGAGATATGAGACCGGGCGGTGGGAGTAAGCATTACCATCCCATTCCCAAGTCAGGGCGTGGTGTACAGAGGCCAGGTGCCAGAGAGGGCGGGGTGAGGAGTGGCTGATTGGAGGTCGAGGATTGCATATAGGCCTTATCCAGATGAGATGAACTTAAGTCACGGCAGATTCCCACCGCGATTCCAACAAATTCAGTCGGGACGACAGGGGTGAATGCCCCATTACACAGAGCCAGTGAGACACCTACTACATATGTCGGTCGTTCAAAGGAAGCTCCTAGCACATCTGCCACACCACCTCCTAGCTTGTAGAATGCATCTGCACAGGGCATGTTTGGTGCCACAGACTTTCTCCAAGATGGATAAACGGTTGACCATGGAAGAGCAAAAGATTCAGGCCATGATGGAAAATGTAAAGCCATTGGTCAAGGTGAGAGATAGTTCAGCAGCCTGAGCTCTACATGCTCGCCTAGATGGATTTGAGAGCTGACAATGTGCGGATAGTGGAGCTGCATGTACACCAGGAGTCTCGTGAGGAGTTGGGGACTTCTTTCGGAGTCAAGTAGCCGAGTTGTCATTACAACAACCGACAGTTATAGTAGCCCCACTCTTCCAGACTTAGATGATCTTGATGAGATATTCACTTGGTGGCTTATTGGGAGACGACGGTAGCTGCTAGAGATAAGGGAAAGAAAAGAGCCGCAGAGGATGCTGGAGAGAGAGTTTGAGGGAAGAAGAAGAAAAAGGAGAGGAAAGAACGCAAGCGGGCTAGAGCAGAGAGCCTGCAGACTCTTGATGCACATATGTCAGAGCTGCAAGAGCGAGCTAGAGGAGAAGGCAACTCCACCATGACCAAAAAGCCCACCCTTGCCGGGCGGGTCGACTCCTTCTCGGGAGAGCTAACATTAAGCCCCCTGCATTCACACCGAGGTCGTTGATGCCCAAAACTATTGAGGGGGTAACCGTCCCCTTGTGGATACTTTCATGGAGTGCGCCGGCCACCGCTAGTATTACAACGGAAGTACTCTCCTCCGCAGCACGACCGGTGCACCCAGAGCGCCACAGGTATGTTCCCTTCCCTATGATCTTATAGTTCATGCTTCAGGGAAGAAGCTTAATTTTCAAAAAGCGAATGGGGTGTACTTGTGATTTTTGGGATTTTTGATTCATATGGGAATTTTTCTTGCCATGTTTCTTTCCCTCAGGCATGCTAAGTGTAGTAGAACCAGTATGTTTAGGATTTTATTTTTATTTTAACTATTAAATATTTTTAATTTTTTTAATTTTTTTAATTTTTTTATTTTTTTCATTTTTGGGTTTTTTGAAAAAATTGACCCCGTTTAAAAAATTTTGCTATGTATTTGAGACAACATGCATGATTTCTTTGAAATTTGATGTCATTTAGTTTATTAGCATGAGGAGTCTTGTTAAGCCATGTATAAACCAGACCGGCGAGGTGAATATTAGTCATGTACCATGAATGAGTTAGGTATGTTACTTAGTTCGCATTGTGCTGGAAGAACTAGAACTTGCCTGGTTGGTCTTTTGCATTCGCTAAGGATGGTTAATAGATATGATCATAGGCCATTTTTATTAAAGCTCACTTTTAGCCTAAATAACCCTACCAAAATCATATGATTCCCTCGATCCCACTTTTGAGCCTTTTACTAGACCATTTTTCTTTGGTTTATCGATTAACTGTACCCATTTCTTTTTATAATGAACCTATTTTGGCCCTGGTCCCCTTGATATTGTGAAGCTCAACATAGGCAAAATGATAAGTTGAGGGTGGCTAGAGAAGGGTGCGTAAAAGTGGGAACGAAAAAGGAAAAGAAAGAGAAAATGTGGAAAATGAGGTGTGGTGGAAAGAAAAAAATGAAAAGCTGAAAATCTTGAAAAGAAAATTCAATAAAATACTTGAAAAGAGTTGAAAATAAACCACACCCATGTAAAAGAACATAAATGAGTGAAAAAGGGAAGAAGAGCAATGAAAGGAATAAAGGGTGAAATAGGTGAAGAGGGAAGGTCAGCTGTATGTGCCAAGGAAGTAGTCACTAAAAGATATCATCTTTATCATGTCCTGCCCTAAGCCTACATTAAAATCCATATCAAGTCCTATAGTGATCCTAATTTGACCATCCGACACACCGAAACTGAGAAAATAAAGGCAAGCCTATGGTATCTGATACATAATACTTGTAACTTCTTTGTGAGAGTGAGCGCCTTACTTTTTTAGTCCCATTCAATGTTTGACACTATATACATATGAGTGGGGACTTCATTTGTTGTGAGGGTACATGGATTGTGTTTATTTTTATCGTTGGTCTGTGTGAAAAACATTGGTGATGACTTTATTACCTGTTGATAGCTAGATAACATGTCTTGATCCCTGTTTATTATTTTTGGAGGTTGCTTGTAATACACTAGCTTATGTTGGTCTGTATGGAAAAGGGTCAGGAAGTTGTTGTGTCGAAAGTGCAAATTTTGTTTAAATGTTGGCTGTAGTATCCTGGGTCTATTTTCTAGTTGAGTTTCATGTTTAGTTTTTCTTTTCTTTACCTGACGACATGCAAAAGTTTTAAGTTGAAGGTGTTGATGTGTTGTGGATTTATAGCACTTTCGACGTTCAAAATTAAAGAAAATAACATGGAATTAGGTATGTTTATATAGATATGAGGTACTTTTCTTGTGTTTTAAGGTAAACTTAGGTGTTGGACTAAGATTGTGCAAAAGAAGCTTAAAAGAGAAGAAATGAGCAAAATGACAGTCTCAGTAATGAGTCATACATTGATGAAAATGAATCGTACTAAGACTCATGAAAATATAAGAAGGGATAAGCCGAGAAAGATGCAATCCACGACTCACAGCACGAGCCGTATGATCATGGTACGAGCCATAATTTCAAGTCGTGGAAAGATTCAGAGAAATTTCACTAAGGCTGACTCTGGGTATGGAAGACTCGTACACGTCGTAAAGGCATGGTACGGTCACCAAGACACTCTCCATGAAAAACTTTAAAAATTCATAGTCTTCAGATTCAAACCACTAAGCTCAACATGACTCGTGTGTGGTGGTGTTGGTACGAGTTGTACCAAGGCCCAACACTTTGCCAAATTTTAGCAAGCGAAATACCTACGGATAAGAGGTACGACCCAGATAACCTGCTAGGGATCGTAGGCCTGGTCAAAGGGTTCTAGCGGCGCTAGATATGGAAGTTTACCCTATTAGCCTAGGAAAAGTATTTCTTATGTCTGTATAAATATGTTTTATGTTTTATTTTCATAAAAGTCTTCTAGAAGTAATTAGGAGTGATTAGAACTGATTATCAACAAAATTAAGGAAATATAGACGTGAGAATTGAGTTGTTCAACTTTTGATCAACCTTTTCTTGATCTTCATATTGTTCTTGAGGATTTTGACAGATTAATTCAAGGAAGTTTTCTCTCAATTATAATTGTAAGTATTTATTCATGTCTTTAATTATGCAAACAAATCACAATCTTGCAACTATGAGAGGCTAAACCTCCAAAGCTAGTTGTGAGAGCCATGGTGGATTAATGAGCTGAAGTTGTACAAAAGTGCGATTTAAAACCAAATTTAAAATGCTTTCTTGTATTGTATTCTTCTTCGTACTTTTTAATGTTTCTAATGGTGTACAATGTTATGACTTTCCTTAATTCTTACTTGATTGATCCAGAGAGGTAGAGATTAGAAAAAGAGAATTACAACAAAGCCTTGGTCTTGATGATCATTGTATTAACTTCTGAGTTGTTGCTTTTCTGCAGATAGTTATATTCGGGATAATTGATAACGGTTAGTTTACAATCGCTCATGAGACCTAACTCCGGTGATGAAGTATAGTCATCCAATAGCGACGAAACCAGCTATTTTGATGAACCCTAGTTATCACCCTACAAGCAAAGCATTGGAATTGATAACTTGTGTATACCCAAAGTAGTTATGAACCCATGGGGAACGAACCCTAGTTAGTTTAATTTTTTATTTTGCAACACAATTCGAATAATTGTTTCTTTAGTTATTCTTATCTTTAAACCCCCACTTTTTAGTATCTACCTAACAAAAATTCATTTACCTATAAACAGTCTAGTTCTTCCATATTCCCAAGTGAGATCAACCTCAACCCTGTGTTGCTCTAGTTGTGTTCTTTATTGACAACGTCCGCTTCATGCTTCAGTAGGGGGTATGTTTTGGGAGTTATCAACTCTTCCACTAGTCAGTTCAGTCTAGTCTCAGTCCAGTTCAGATCAGTATTCCAAACTTAGAACATGCTTTGACCATTAGACATGGTCTTCTAGACCACCTCAGTATTTTAGTTATTCATATCAGTAGCATTAGTTGGTTATTGCATGTCTTTCAGTTTAGCATTTAAGCAGAGGGCTCCAACACCCAGCTCAGCCAGCGCCCCTACCTTTCGGTCCCGCCAGGATCAGAGGGGTGGAGCATCTGGCTCTCAGAATCAGAGTTACAATTCTAGTAACAGGTATCCATCTTGCACTAAGTGCGGCAAGAACCACCCAGGAGAGTGTCTTCAGGGTCGAGAGGGTTGTTTTGGTTGTGGAAAGCTTGGGCATCGGCTTAAGGAATGCCCGTCAAAAGGATGGGGGAGATCACAATCCACTACCTCAACAGCTCTAGCAGGCCGACCAGCTCAGTAGGCTAATGCATTAGGTACGGAGGGCGGTCAATTCCAAAACTGTTTTTATGCATTATCATCTCGTCAAGATCAGGAGAACTCACCAAATGTGATCACGGGTATTTTACATCTTTTCCATCTAGATGTTTATGCCCTACTTGATCTGGGGGCCACACTATCATTCGTGACTCCCTATGTAGCAGTTCAGTTCAATATTAGTCCAGAAGTCCCCTCAGAACCCTTCTCAGTCTCCACCTAGTTGGCGAGTCAGTTATATAGAAATTTTCCAATTTCAGTATACAATAAAGTCATTCCAGCTGACCTAGTAGAGTTAGACATGGTCGACTTTGACCTCATTCTTGGCATGGATTGGTTACACTGTGGTTATGCCTTAGTCGATTGTAGAACTAGGGTCGTCAGGTTTTAGTTCCCTAATGAGCCAGCTTTAGAATGGTCGGGCAGTAGTTCAGCACCAAAGGGTAGGTTTATTTCCTACCTTAAGGCTAGAAAGCTTATTTCCAAGGGATGTATCTACCATCTAGTTCGGGTCAAGGATTTCGACTCTAAGACCTAAACTATCCATTTAGTCCTTGTTGTCAGCGAATTCCTAGATTTTTTCCCCGAAGATCTTCCCAGAATTCCTCCTAAATGGGAAATTGACTTCGGCATAGACCTTATTTGAGATACTCAGCCCATTTCCATCCCTCCTTATAGAATGACTCCGATTGAACTTAAGGAGTTGAAGGAGTAGCAAAAAAATCTTCTTGATAAGGGTTTTATCAGACCTAACATCTCTCCCTAGGGTTCTCCAGTGCTATTCGTGCGAAAGAAAGATGGTACCCTCAGAATGTGCATCGATTACCGTTACTTGAACAAGGTCATAGTCAAGAACAGGTATCCCCTACCCAGAATTGATGACCTTTTCGACCAACTTCAGGGAGCCAACTGTTTCTCCAAAATAGATCTCAGGTCTAAGTATCATCAGCTAAGAGTCAGAGTGTGTGACATACCAAAAACAACTTTCAAGACTCGGTATGATCACTTTGAGTTTGTAGTTATGTCTTTCGGACTAACAAATGCCCCTGCAACCTTTATGGACCTGATGAACAGAGTCTTCAAGCAGTATCTAGATATGTTCATCATTGTATTTATCGACGACATTCTGGTATACTCCAGAAATAAGGAAGAGCATGCTAATCACCTGAGGATAGTGCTTCAGACACTCAGAGACCACTAGCTATTTGCCAAGTTCACCAAGTGTGAATTCTGGTTGAAGTCAGTGACTTTTCTGGGTCATGTGGTCTCGAGTAAGGGTATTCAGGTTGATCCTCAAAAGATTGCAGCAGTGAAAGACTGGCCCAAACCTACCTTTCTAATCGAAATTAGAAGTTTCTTGGGTTTTTCCAGTTATTACAGATGCTTTGTAGAAAGGATTTTCTTCTATAGCATCTCGACTGACTAGGCTAACTTAGAAGAAGGTGAAATTCCAGTGGTCAGATGCATGTGATAAGAGTTTCCAGGAGTTTAAAACTCGACTAAATACTGCTCTAGTGTTGATTCTACCTGAAGGATCAAATGGATTTGTAGTATATTGCAATGCTTCCAGAGTTGGACTCGGTTGCATTCTGATGCAGCGGGACAAAGTGATAGCCTACGCCTCAAGACAGCTCAAGGTTCATGAGAAGAATTATCAAACTCATGACTTGGAGTTGGAAGCGGTAGTGTTTACATTGAGAATATGGAGACATTACCTATACAGAGCTCACGTTGATGTTTTCACCAATCACAAGAGCCTTCAGTATGTATTTAGTCAGAAGGACCTGAATCTTCATTAGCGAAGGTGGTTAGAGCTTCTGAAGGATTACGACATGAGCGTGCTATATCACCCGGGAAAAGCCAATGTGGTGGTTGATGCCCTAAGCAGAGTGTCTATGGGTAGCATGGCTCATATTAAGGAAGGAAAAAAGAACTTGGTGAAGGATATTCACAGACTAGCTCGGTTAGGGGTGCAGTTGGTTGACTCAACTGAGGGTGGAGTGGTGATGCAAAGTGGGTCAGACTCCTCTTTGGTTGTTGAAGTTAAGTCCAAATAGGATGAAGATACCATTCTACTTAAACTCAATGAAGCGGTTCTCAAGAAGGAGGTTGAGGCTTTCTCCAAAGGGGGAGATGGTGTGCTTCGTTATTAGGGCAGATTGTGCGTACCAAATATCGGTGACTTGAGATAGCAAATATTGGCTGAAGCACATAGCTCGAGATAATCCATCCACCATAGTGCTACTAAAATGTACCGCGATTTGCAAGATATTTACTGGTGCAATGACATAAAGAGAGACATTGCTGAATTTGTAGCTTAGTGCTCGAACTGCCAGCAAGTTAAGGTAAAGCATCAAAGACCAGGAGGTATGACCCAAGATATCTGCATATCCACGTGGAAATGGGAAGAAGAAAATATGGACATTATTACGGGTCTACCTCGGAATGGTCGCAACATGATTCCATCTGGGTAGTAGTAGATCGAATGACTAAGTCAACACATTTCCTCCCAGTTAAAGTTATAGATTCAGCTGAGGACTATGCTAGACTTTACATCCGGGAGTTGGTACGGCTTCATGGGGTTCCATTATCCATCATCTCTGACAGGGGTACCCAGTTCACCGCACATTTCTGGAAGTCTTTTCAGAAGGGACTTGGCACCCAGGTCAAGCTCAGCACAACTTTTCACCCACAGACAAATGGGCAAGCTGAGCGGACTATTCATGTTACACCCCGTAAGATTCCCGGCACCTAGATGGCCTATTCGCG